>CM019829.1:110047041-110276747 GCA_009763385.1 Coix lacryma-jobi var. lacryma-jobi
GCGAAGCCTATGCAGAAGCAATCAGAAGCTTAAAGCAACAGTTTCGGTCATACACTACATAGCTCAAGTTTAACTCAAAGTGCAATGAGAAACAGTCTCGAAACTGTGATGTGCTGACAAGCAGTCCCGTCTTGATCTTTCCAATTCACTTATCTTGGTTCAAACTTTATCTCAGAATATGAACATACCAAGCAAGTGAATGACTCAGAATTAGAGACATAGCAACCTAGCATAGACGAAAAGCACGAGTGAATACTACACATCCTACACATGCTAGTTGCATATCTCAATGGTGAACAGTTTCAAGTTTTATGTTCATTAAGCAGGTTCACCATTCAAAAATTGCTCAGCTCACAAAATACATTAGTGACCAGAAAGAGCATAAGCTACAAGATAAAGCATCGGAGCAAATACTACACAGAGCATAGCCACATTATAAAGATTCTATTCATGAAGTTCTGAATGTAAATATGCAAGATGAAATGCAAAGATGCATGAAGAAACCAAATGAAAACACAAAGTCAGTTTGTGATACAAGAGTTAACAATGTTTCCCCCATCTAAAAGGGGAAACACACACCAAGCTCACCACTCAACCTAGCAAAAGTTGATCGGTCCAAAGGCTTGGTGAAAATATCAGCCAACTGATGATGAGTATCGACATGGCAAAGGTCGATATCACCCTTCTCATAGTGGTCTCGCAGAAAATGAAAGCGCACATCAATGTGTTTGGTCTTAGAGTGCAGCACAGGGTTCTTAGCAACGCTAATAGCACTCGTGCTGTCACAAAGCAAAGGAACGCGAGAAAAGCTCAGACCAAAATCACGCAAAGTGGCCATCATCCAAAGCAACTGGGAACAGCAGCTAGCCGCAGCAACATACTCAGCCTCCGTGGTAGACTGGGCGAAGCCTATGCAGAAGCAATCAGAAGCTTAAAGCAACAGTTTCGGTCATACACTACACAGCTCAAGTTTAACTCAAAGTGCAATGAGAAACAATCTCGAAACTGTGATGTGCTGACACGCAATCCCATCTCGATCTTTTCAATTTACTTAAAACTTGGTTCAGATTTTATTGACAGAATATGAACAGACCAAGCAAGTGATAGACTCAGAACTAGAGACATAGCAACCTAGCATATATGAAAAGCACGAGTGAATTCATCACATCCTACACATGCTAGTTGCATTTCTCAATGGTGAACATTTACAAGTTTTATGTTTGTTAAGCAGATTCACCATTCAAAAATAGCTCAGCTCACAACATGTATTAGTGATCAGAAGGAGCATAAGCTACTGGCATCAACAAATAGCATCAGACCATACTAAACAGAGCATAATTACATTTTAAAGATTATATGCATGAAGCTCAGAATGTAAAAGCGTATGCTGAAATGCAAAAGAAAAACAAAACAAACGAGAAAATAGTCAGTTTATGATACAAGATCCAAAATGTTTCCCCCATCTAAAAGGGGAAACACACACCAAGCTCACCCCTCAATCGATTAAAGGTTGATTCGTCCAAAGGCTTGGTGAAAATATCAGCTAACTGATGATGAGTATCGACATGGCGAAGGTCGATATCACCCTTCTCATAATGGTCTCGCAAAAAGTGAAAGCGCACATCAATGTGTTTGGTCTTCGAGTGAAGCACGGGGACTCTCCTCCGCGTCCCCCCTTCCGGTCAGAGGCCTGGCAAGGGGAAGCTGATTACGCGCCGAAAGCGCACCAGAGAGCAGCGAGAGGCCGACCAGGCCAGAGACGTTGCGGCCGCCGCAGAGCGTGCCGAGCAGGGTGGTCGTTCGGGTGGACTCAGGATCGAGGATCAGTTGTCCCCCGACCAGCGCAGGGCTGTAGAGGAGGTTGAGCGGTTCCACCACTCACCGACTGGCACGCTTATGGCTGCCGGTCGCCGGATGACGTTCACGTCTCCGGGAGTGGAGACCGAGAGCTCAGGGCAGGGCCAGGCAGAGGCCGAGGCAGCAGAGGCAGAGACACCAGAGGCCGAGGCAGAGGAGGAGGTCCCCGAGGTGGTACCCCGGCGTCGGTCCACTCGTCGCAGGACAGCGGTGCCACCCCGGCCCGATGTCCCCTGCGGGGAGCACGTGCTCCGTCGAGGCGTGCGCCCCCGCCGATCCCGCGACTGGACCTCCGGGCAGCCACTTGCTCTCAGATTCAGACTCTGAGGCTAGTACCAATGGAGTAGTGGTTTCCCCGAGAGAGGCAGCAGCAGTCCAGCGTAGACTTCTACACCGTGCTGAAGGAGGACTTTTACCAGGGCTACCGGAATGCCGGTATTTGTCTTCGCTCTCAGCGCGTGTGTCCACTGGAGGCCGTGGTTACAGCAGCAGGAGAGCAGATCCGCCCCATACTCACCTATCTACCCGGTCTAGCAGACCTTCTGGGCGGTCTGGCTCGTACATTGAGGATTGGGTCTTCCAGTTCTATGCTTCACTTTGGGTGCACCCGGACAGAGGGACCATTGAGTTTGCATTTCAGGGTGGCGCTACAGGCTGTTCTCGTCCGAGATCCGGAGTTGGTTTGGCTTGAGACACTCACAGACCTAGATCCACGACTTGTGCTACGACAGGACGGAGCCACCCCGCGGCCCTCACGGTGGTGCCCAGCCATTGACAGACTTGGTCCGTCCCTGCTTCACTGAGCCCTTCGGTGAGGGTTCGAGTCGCGCTCCAAGGGATCTCACCCCTACGACTCGGAACCTCAACGAGGTTCTTCGGTGGACCTTGCTTCCCAGGGTTGGCTTCCACGAGGGTCTATCTAGACTGCAACTATGGTTACTTGCATACCTGGTCAGGCTGTAGGAGTTTGACGTCTGGGAAGTGATTCTTTATGAGATGGAGGACATAGTGGCAGAGGGCATCAAGGCTCGTAGGCAGCTTCCTTACGCACACTGGATCTCATATATCCTTTGGAAGGTTGCTGTCACTATAGGGGGTCGTCCAGTTGAGTCTCTTACGCACTGCGCGATCGTGTTCCCCGAGTACAACATGAGTCAGCTGTTGGGACACGGCCGGGATCGCAGGCAGCAGCAGGACGCGCCGTCTTCTTCACGACAGAGGCCTGAGGTCCCAGAGTCCGCTCAGGAGCAGGACGAGACCGTCCAGGCCCTCGCCGAGCAGGAGCTAGCAGAGCTCGAGCGTGGTGACACGCACGTCGCAGAGGACCCCACCGACAGCTCGGACGAGGACTACCAGCTCCCGCCCCACTACCAGCCTCGAGCACACGACTCACAGGCCGGGACGTCTGGTACTGCTTCCTCCGACCCCGCACTTCTTGCGTTCTTAGCTCGGATGGAGGAGCAGCAGAGGATAGTGACCCAGGATGTTCAGAGGCTCACCCAGGAGCACAGCGTTTGGCCTAGCAGCAGGCACTAGCACAGCAGCAGGCTCAAGAGCGCTCAGACGCCCTGCAGCGACAAATGCTGGCACTCTAGCAGCAGACACTCAGCTTCATGGAGCGACTTACCAGCGGTCCTCCTCAGTGGCAGTGGCAGCAGCCTCCCCCACAGCAGCAGATTCAGTGGAGCCACCTGTCCCACCTCAGCAGCAGCAGCAGTTTGGCCAGCCACCGCCGTTTCCGCAGCAGCACATGGGCCCCAGCTCCTCACAGTTTATGAGCTTCACCACTCCTCCGGGCGGGGCCCCGCTTTTCAGTCCACTGCGGACCGGTTTCACTCCCAGGCCGACCGAGTCTGTGTTTGCGACGACTACTTCTGTGACCCGAGTCTTGTCGGCTACTTTCAGTGAGCTTATGAGATTCCCTACGCCAGACCTGCCAGATCCCGCGCAGACGCCAACGGCTCCAGTGACTTCTACCACTGAGACCCTCCCGAGTTCCGTCGCGTCTTCAGAGCAGACAGAGCCTGTGCAGTCCGTGACGACCACGATAGTTCAGCCTGAGTTGTCAGTTATTCTAGAGCTTCCGCACTCCGATACTCAGGTTGACACCGCTACTGAGACTGCGACGGAGACAGAGCAGGCAAAGCAGCCAGAGCCGTCAGAGCCGACCCGGACCGCTTCTCCTCCACTTCCAGCTTCCCAGGGTCAGTAGGCTACCGGTGCCACTTCTTCTGACTCAGAGGAGTACCTACAGCAGTTTGAGTTCTCTCAGCGCACTCTAGAGACTGCTCCTGGCTCGTCTGCACCACCTCCGCCCTCCGACGCTTAGTTTGGCGCTTGATGCCAAATGGGGAGAGTGGATGAGTATAGCGATAGGGGGAGCGATGTGAGAGGGTTTCGATGTCTTATGTTGTGTTACTTTCACATACGCTTTTTACTTATCGTATCTTTTGTGCATGTTTATGCTATATACTTATGCTATGGATCTTTATGACATGTGTGTGCTCGCTAAGATATATGATATGTCATGACATTTCGTTTCGCTCATTTACTTGCGCTTAATTCTCACTTTGTAATGTATATGAGCTCTTTCACTCTTGCACTTGTTATTCACTCTAACTTGTTGAGTGCAGGATGATGGCATGATATGTATGAGCTTGCCCCTAATGATTTTCTCTTATCCATTGCAAGTTCATACATGTCATGATTTAAAAACCTCTTCTCTCTATGCTCGATCTCGTGTTTTCATCAATCACCAAAAAGGGGGAGATTGAATGCATCTCGGCCCTTAGTGGTTTCGGTGATTGGATGAAACACAAGATTACTGTGACTAACGTGTGTTTTGCAGAAACAGGATTGAGTTAGGTCACAGTAATGGCGACGATATGGGCATATGGAGTTCATGTCCCCTAGCGATGGATATCATTTCGGTTTTCAAAGGACGGACGACGAAGACGGTGGTAGACTAGGCTAAGTGTCATATGGTGTTGGAGGACACTTAGGTAGTCTTAGGTCTTTGTTTTTCCTTTGGCCGTACTATAAAGGGGAGCGTGAATCAGTAGCTTGACCTAGATGAGACTATTGAGGTAGGTGTGGTGCACACTTGTTATTTCATAGCCCTAGGTTGCTCAGAGAGATGCCTTAAGTCAAGTGGATCAAAAGTCGTTTAGGCCGCGTCGTGATCCGAGTTTAGTCTGCCCTTGTAAAGGGCATCGTGAAGGACCGAGAAGCAACCAGAAAGCGACCAGAGGGAGGGGGGTGAATGGGAGCTTCAAAATTTCCTTTCGGAAACTAGTAGCCACTGTCCCGAGAGTCACACAAAAGGACAAACCCTAGAGCTTGCTAATGTCCATGACCCAAGACGTAGGGTGGATGCTTCCAAGAAGCACAGCGGGACACTAGACAACTCTAGAAAGCCAACGCAGAAGACGGAAACCAAATCCGACAACGAACGAACAAGCTGCGGACGAAACAGCGCAAAACAGTCACGACCGGACTCTGGCCTTTGTCCGGTCAGTGAGCACCGGACGCGTCCGGTCTGAAAAATTCCTCTCTAGAACCTTACTGTTCTTGACCGGACTCACAAGCGAGGAGCGTCCGGTCGAGAGCAGTGCGTCCGGTCACTAGAGCCAAGACAGGTGAACAGCAGATCCTGAGCGTCCGGTCAATCCAACAGCCCAGCGTCCGATAACGAGCGTCCGGTCAATACTCAGAGAATCCCGCGACACATTCAACCACCGGACGCGTCCGGTCAGCCCGACCTAGCGTCCGGTCACCTCGTGACTTCACTCTTCACTGACCGATTTGACTCGATCTCACCCAAAACAAATCCTCTAGGGATCAAACTTGGTGAGAGGAGTCACAAGGAGGATAGTGAGCTATCTCTAAGAGATCATGGCTCGAACCTATCTCCAAATCGATGAATCGAAGAATTTCGAGGGAAGGGAGAAAACTTGACCCGAAACGAAAATCGATCGATCTCCTAGACTGTGAGGTTAGAAGTGAATTCCTTCGGTGGAAAGAAGTGCCTCACGATCTAGAACAACTTGGTTCAAACGGTTTTGCAAAAGATGAACCGAGCAAAGAGATCAAGTGACGGGGAAATCGTGGAGAAAAAGGATTCCACGAAGAACACAACCAAAACGCGAATCGACACCACAATCTTGCAGCCCAAGCGCAAACACACGCTATGACAAGGAGGTTACGGCCTCCTTTCCTCAAAATCAACAATACACAGAGGCAAGTCTCTCTACGGATCTCAGCTAGCTACAGCAGGGGATGGGAGAGCAGGAAACCCTAAGTGCGAAAGAGCAAATGACTGAGATAGGAAGGGAGGAGGGTGTCTCCCTCTACTTATCCTAATTCTAACCTAAGTCTAATTCCTACTCTACCCCTCACTATTCTAATTACAGAGCGAACCAGCTAAACCATAGGGTTATTCTGGACCAACTCGGTGGTAGGTGTATCCGACGGCCACGCCCGCACAATTCGAAGCGTTGCCTTGACGCAACCTCTGGATCGCCGCCACGTGCCGCCCTCGCTCTGCACCCCCGGTTTTGTGGCCCAAACCGGGAAACCAGCCTTTTCCAGCCAACCCCCGGTTTTGAGGCCCAAACCGGGAAACCAGCCCATCAGCCTCTGAGTTTTGAGGCCAAACTCAGCAAACCCTCAGCGCCCAGGTTTTGAGGCCCAAACCTGGAAACCGTCCTCAGCCCGAGTTTTGTGGCCAAACTCGGAAACCCTCAGCCCGAGTTTTGTGGCCAAACTCGGAAACCGTCCACGCCCAGGTTTTGAGGCCCAAACCTAGAAACCGACCATCCGATGGGTTTTCCCTGGCTCTACCACCAAACCGACGTCGTAGAGCGGATGCACAGCCCGTGCACCCCATCCATCGACACATGTCCCTGAGTCCACGACTCAGGCAACACATGACCGCACTTCTTCACTTGTCGTCGTCACAGGCTGCCAGCCACCACAGCTGATCCTCGGGCCTCTGGTCCCTCAGTCCAAGCCTCACGTCCGCCCTTCACCGCTCAGTACCTCGGCATGGCACGTCCGTCGCACGGCACGCCCATCCTTCACCGCACCCGGTCCATCGGCACGGCACGTCTCAACTTGACCTTCACCTCGCCGTCGATCACTGTATCCGTGCTCGACACCTGCACAACACAAGCCAAAGAACATGCGCATCATCCTAGTTGACAATCACTCAACACTTAGAGACCCGGCATACACCCATGTATCCGCACATCGGACGCTGGCCAGGTGGGCACCGAACGCGTCTGATGCTCACCCCGACTAGGGTTTAGTCTGGTGCGTGGCATCGGACGCGCCGATGTGTTCACATCAGACGCGCCCATGTCACTGTTCACGTGCGCGTGAACTGGAGGCCGCATCGGACGCTGAGGGCCAGCGTCCGATGGCCATGCAGAGAGGTTCTAGATAGGGTAAATTCACATCAGACGCGTCAGAAGCGTCCGATGTCACTTTAACAGGTCTGACAAGAGGGTACAATCGACCGTTGGTCGAGGTCATCTGTGCGTCTGATGCCAGGCATCGGAGCATCCGATGACCCCGCAGAAACCCTGTCTTGAGCTATTTTTGGATGGCCGGTTGGGGGAATATATATACTCCTTCCCTACATCCATTTGAGTGTTCTTGCCACTTCCATCTGCTGAAGAAACACATTGTGAGTGTGAGTGAGTGCAAGAGCCCTAGTGAGGTTGAGTGATTTGCTCATTGTTAGAATTAGACACCTCCTAGTGAGAATTGAGTAGCAAGTGTGCATCCATCCATCTCTTTGGCCTTATGTTGGTCAAGTGAGAGTTCTAGCTTGTTACTCTTGGTGATCGGCATCACCTAGACCGCTTGGTGGCGATCGTGAAGCTTGGAGAGCATCCGGGGGCATTGTGGATGACCCAAGCAAGCTTGTGACCGGTAGTGAGCGATTCACCGGGCCGGAGCGGCGAAGAATCAGCTCATAGTGAGCACTTGATCCTTGCTCGGATCAAGGGGGAGTGATACCCTTGCGCGGGTGCTCAAACGAGGACTAGGGGGGTGTGCCGACACCTCGATACCTCGGCAAAAAGATCGTCGAGTCATCTCTACTCCTTTACCTACGCTTTTACTTTCAAGCAATTCAATTCTGCATTACTACTTGTTGTTCATTCTATATTGGATTGCTTTGCTAGTGTAGGAATTGCATAGACTTGGTCTTTTGTGCGGTAGACTAAAGAGAAACACACTTCTAGGAACTAAGCGGTTAATTGGAGCTTGATAGGTTTTATTCTTGCAAGAAGTTTCAGAAAAGCCCAATTCACCCCCCCTCTTGGGCATCTTGATCCTTTCAGTGAGTTTTTTGGTGCATCAGTAGTAAAAACAGCCATCCCGCGCGAGTTTTGCGGCATCTTTCCTTCGGAAATGAAAGTGCCAAAACCACCAAACTTGAGTTTTGGGTCAAACTGAGATGAGTTGGTGTGTCCGTTGTGAAAAATTCAACTGCGAGTTTTTGGCTACATCAGTGGAAAAAACAGCCATCCCGCGCGAGTTTTGCGGCACCATTCCTTCGAAAATGAAAGTGCCAAAACCCACCAAACATGAGTTTTGGGTCAAACAGAGATCATTGGGTGCATCCGTTGCAAAAATTCAACTGTGACTTTTTTCTTACATCAGTGGAAAAAACAACCATCCCGCGAGTTTTGCGACACCGTTCCTTCGAAAATCAATGTGCCAAAACCCCACCAAACAAGAGTTTTGGGTCAAACTGATATGATTGGGTATTTGGGTGTGTCGGTTTTGAAAAATTCAACTGCGATTTTTTCAGTGCATCAGTGAAAAAAATGGTCATCCCACAGGAGTTTTGCGGCATCGTTCCTTCGGAAATGAAAGTGCCAAAACCCCACCAAACATGAGTTTTGGGGCAAACTAAGATGATTGGGTGCATCCGTTGCAAAAAATTCAACTATGAGTTTTCTGGTGCATCAGTGGAAAAATGGCCATCCCGCGCGAGTTCTGTGGCACCTTTCCTTCAAAAATGAAACTGCCAGAAACCCACCAAACATGAGTTTTGGGTCAAACTGAGATCATTGTGTGCGTCCGTTGCCAAAATTCAACTGCGAGTTATTTGGTGCATCAGTGGAAAACATGGCCATGCCGCGCGAGTTTTGCGGCACCATTCCTTCGGAAATGAAAGTGGCAAAAACCAACCAAACATGTGTTAGGGTCAAACTGAGATGATTGGGTGCGTTCGTTGCAAAAAATTCAACTGCGAGTTTTTTGGTGCATCAGTGGAAAAATGGGCCATCCCGCGTGAGTTTTGCGGCATCTTTCCTTTTGAAATAAAAGTGCCAAAAACCCACAAAACTTGAGTTTGGGTCAAACTGAGATGATTTGGTGTGTCCGTTGTGAAAAATTCAACTGCGAGTTTTTTGTTGCATCAGTGGAAAAATGGCCATCCCGCGCGAGTTTTGTGGCACCATTCCTTCGGAAACTAAAGTGCCAAAACCCCACCAAATATGAGTTTTGTGTCAAATTTAGATGATTCATTGTGTCTATTGTGAAAAATTCAATTGCAAGTTTTTGGGTGCATCAGTGGATAAAACGGCCATCCCGAGCGAGTTTTGCGGCACCGTTCCTTCAGAAATGAAAGTGCGAGAAACCCACCAAACATGAGTTTTGGGTCAAACTGAGATCATTCGTTGCATCTGTTGCAAAAAATTCAACTGCGAGTTTTTTGGTGCATCAGTGGAAAAACGGCCATCTCGCGCAAGTTTTGCGTCATCTTTCCTTCGGAAATGAAAGTGCCAAAAACCACCAAACTTGAGTTTTGGGTCAAACTGAAATGATTTGGTGTATCCGTTGTGAAAAATTCAACTGCGAGTTTTTCGGTGCATCAGTGGAAAAATGGCCATCCCGTGTGAGTTTTGTGGCACCGCTCCTTGATAAATGAAAGTGCGAGAAACCCACCAAACATGAGTTTTGGGTCAAACTGAGATCATTCGTTGCATCCGTTGCAAAAAATTCAACTGTGAGTTCTTTGGTGCATCAGTGGAAAAACGGCCATCTCGCGCAAGTTTTGCGTCATCTTTCCTTCGGAAATGAAAGTGCCAAAAACCACCAAACTTGAGTTTTGGGTCAAACTAAGATGATTTGGTGTATCCGTTGTGAAAAATTCAACTGCGAGTTTTTCGGTGCATCAGTGGAAAAATGGCCATCCCGCAGAGTTTTGTGGCACCCCTCCTTGATAAATGAAAGTACGAGAAACCCACCAAACAAGAGTTTTGGGTCAAACTAAGATCATTGGGTGCGTCCGTTGCCAAAATTCAACTTCAAGTTTTTTGGTGCATCAGTGGAAAAAATGGCCATCCCACGCGAGTTTTGCGGCACCGTTCCTTCAGAAATGGAAGTGCGAAAAACCCACCAAACATGAGTTTTGGGTCAAACTGAGATCATTGGCTGCGTCCGTTGCCAAAATTCAACTGCGAGTTCTTTGGTGCATCAGTGGAAAAAATGGCCATCCCGCTCGAGTTTTGCGACACCATTCCTTCAGAAATGAAAGTGCCAAAAACCAACCAAACATGAGTTTTGGGTTAAATTGAGATGATTCGGTGCGTCCGTTGCAAAAAATTCAACTACGAGTTTTTTGGTGCATCAGTGGATAAAATGGCCATCCCGCGCGAGTTTTGTGGCACCGTTCCTTCAGAAATGAAAGTGCTAGAAACCCACCAAACATGAGTTTTGGGTCAAACTGAGATCATTGGGTCCGTTGCCAAAATTCAACTGTGAGTTCTTTGGTGCATCAGTGGAAAAAATGGCCATCCCGCGCGAGTTTTGTGGCACCATTCCTTCGGAAATGAAAGTGCCAAAAACCAACCAAACATGAGTTTGGGTCAAACTGAGATGATTGGGTGCGTTCGTTGCAAAAAATTCAACTGCGAGTTTTTGGTGCATCAGTGGAAAAATGGGCCATCCCGCGCGAGTTTTGTGGCATCTTTCTTTGGAAATAAAAGTGTCAAAAACCCACAAAACTTGAATTTGGGTCAAATTGAGATGATTTGGTTTGTCCATTGTGAAAAATTCAACTGCGAGTTTTTTGTTGCATCAGTGGAAAAATGGCCATCCCGCGCGAGTTTTGTGGCACCATTCGTTCGGAAATTAAAGTTCCAAAACCCCACCAAATATGAGTTTTGGGTCAAACTGAGATGATTCATTGTGTCTATTGTGAAAAATTCAACAGCGAGTTTTTGGGTGCATCAGTGGATAAAACAGCCATCCCGCGCGTGTTTTGCGGCACCGTTCCTTCAGAAATGAAAGTGCAAAAAACCCACCAAAAATGAGTTTTGGGTCAAACTGAGATCATTGGGTGCGTCCGTTGCCAAAAAGTCAACTGCGAGTTCTTTGGTGCATCAGTGGAAAAAAATGGCCATCCCGCGCGAGTTTTGCGGCACCATTCCTTTAGAAATGAAAGTGCCAAAAACCCATCAAACCTGAGTTTTGTGTTAAACTGAGATGATTTGGTGTGTCCATTGTGAAAAATTCAACTGCGAGTTTTTGGGTGCATCAGTGGAAAAAACGGTCATCCCGCGTGAGTTTTGCGGCACCGTTCCTTCGAAACTGAAAGTGCCCAAAACCCACCAAACATGAGTTTTGGGTCAAACAGAAACCATTGGGTGCATCCGTTGCAAAAATTCAACTGTGACTTTTTTGTTACATCAGTGGAAAAAATGGCCATCCCGCGAGTTTTGTGGCACTGTTCCTTCAAAAATCAATGTGCCAAAAACCTACCAAACAAGAGTTTTGGGTCAAACTGAGATGATTGGGTATTTGGGTGTGTCCGTTTTGAAAATTTCAACTTCGAGTTTTTCAGTGCATCAGTGGAAAAAATGGTCATCCCACGGGAGTTTTACGGCATCGTTCCTTCGGATATGAAAGTGCCAAAACCCCACCAAACATGAGTTTTGGGTCAAACTAAGATGATTGGGTGCATCCGTTGCAAAAAATTCAACTGCAAGTTTTTTGGTGCATCAGTGGAAAAATGGCCATCCGCGCGAGTTTTGTGGCACCGTTCCTTCATAAATTAAAGTGCCAAAACCCCAGCAAACATGAGTTTTGTGTCAAATTGAGATGATTCATTGTGTCTATTGTGAAAAATTCAAGTGCAAGTTTTTGGGTGCATTAGTGGATAAAACGGCCATCCTGAGCGAGTTTTGCGGCACCGTTCCTTCAGAAATGAAAGTGCGAAAAACCCACCAAACATGAGTTTTGGGTCAAACTGAGATCATTCGTTGCATCCGTTGCAAAAAATTCAACTGCCAGTTTTTTGGTGCATCAGTGGTAAAAACGGCCATCCCGCGCGAGTTTTGCGGCATCTTTCCTTCGGAAATGAAAGTGCCAAAAACCACCAAACTTGAGTTTTGGCTCAAACTGAGATGATTTGGTGTGTTCGTTGTGAAAAATTCAACTGCAAGTTTTTCGGTGCATCAGTGGAAAAATGGCCATCCCGCGTGAGTTTTGTGGCACCGTTCCTTCAGAAATGAAAGTGCGAGAAATCCACCAAACATGAGTTTTGGGTCAAACTGAGATCATTGGGTGCGTCCGTTGCCAAAATTCAACTACGAGTTTTTTGGTGCATCAGTGGAAAAATGGTCATCCCACGCGAGTTTTGCGGCACCGTTCCTTCAGAAATGAAAGTGCAAAAAACCCACCAAACATGAGTTTTGGGTCAAACTGAAATCATTGGGTGCGTCCGTTGCCAAAATTCAACTGCGAGTTCTTTGGTGCATCAGTGGAAAAAATGGCCATCCCGCGCGAGTTTTGCGGCACCATGATTTAGAATAATGATTTCTCTCTACATATATGTTTTAGAAGAAGAGACATGGGCTATGCAAAAGTATATATATATATATAAAGAAGAGGGACACATGAAGGTCCCAAAGAAAAAAAAATGGGCAAGTGCCGGAGTAGAATTAGGGGTATATTCAATATCCACAAAAAAAATGATGAGCACATGAAGGCTCATGCTTAAAAAAAAGAAGGAAGATAGCCATGTCTCAAGGTGACAAGTTATAGAGAGAGATCATATCCACAAAAGGAGTATTTTTCATATCATAGTCCACACACATGCACATCTTGATCTAAGAGTATGACACTTCTCTCCTTGGATCCTTGATTTGACTTTACAATATATGCAATACAAGTATGCAATCATGTTTATCCCTACCTGAGCTTCACATAAAAGCCTTTTAGAAGTAGGGACAACAAAAGAAGGCAAAAACTTTGATATGCCTTGGTGAGGAACCATACATCAATGAGAGATCCGAGCTAGAGCATCACTTGAGTATAAAAAGTGAACTATGCTTTTTCTTGATAAAATTTTGAAAACCTCCAAGCTGCTAAGATATGAATCAGGGAAGATGACTTTGCTTTGAGAACTGTTCCACTTTTCAACATCCCAAGGAAGCATGATTAGACAATACCACATATCCCATCTGCATAAGGAATGATTTGGAATTATCCTTTATAATAGCTGTATATCTCAGGAATGTTATGCTCGTGTTGACTTTTATCTAAATCTTTACTCGAGGACGAGCAAAGGGGTAAGTGTGGGGGAGTTTCCTGGCGGCCCTTAACTCATACTTTATAACCGCCAAAGACTCGCATAAAACCAACACCAAACATAGAATAGGGCTTACAACTAACTATTTCCAAAAGTTTTGGTGTTTGGTCAATTGCAGGAGGGCATTCACATAAATGACATCAAACGGGATCCAACACATACAACATATGGCATGCAAATGCACCCAATATTAGCCCAAAGGGGATACGCCCAATACCCAGCACTTCTGGCCAATGGGAGAAATGGAGCTCAAAGCCCATCACAACAACAAACTAGACGTGGAAACCTCGATGGACATGGCCCACATCACCTTAGGGACCCACCAGAGCGAGCCGGGCGCGAGAGAGGACACCAGGGGTGCGCCCACACCCCTGGTGCGGCTGCACCACCAGGTGCGCCGACCGAGCCCAACTTTGGTCAGTTGCAAGATACCGCCTATCTAACGTGGAAACCTCGATGGACATGGCCCACATCACCTTAGAGACCCACTAGAGCGAGCCGGGCACGAGAGGGGCCGCTAGGGTGCGCTCGTACCCCTGGTGCGGCCGCACCACCAGGTGCACCGACCGAGCCCAACATTGGTCGGTTGCAAGATACCGCCTATCTAACGTCGGTTATCGAGGTGTACAAGTGCAATGAACCCTGCAACGTTGGTTTGGAGGTTGCTTTGGCCTTTCCAAATGAGGAGGAGAGGTTTCTCCACCCCTTCAAGGCACCTCACCTATAAAAGGAGGCCTCCACCCTCCTCACAAATGATCCAAGAGTTCATTTGATCATATCTCAAGAGGGACCCATGGAAGAAGGAGTAGTGCCTCATATATCTTAGCTCTAGTAGCTATCAAGAATAGGGAGCGAGTGAGTGCGAGTCGGAGAAGTACCAGAGTTGTCAGCTTCCTCCTCGCAAGGAACACCGGGATCGCCGGTGTGACTCCGCTTGTAACTCTACGATCTTGTATACTTCTTGAAGTATAAAGGTTCGTGTTGATCTTTGTATTCTAGTTCTTATCGTGTTCTAGCTTGTCGCTAACTTAGTTTGCTGGATCGATCGTTCAACCTCGGGTGGGTGCTCTAGTAAGAGGGTGAATGTCCTGATCGCCGCTAGAGTAGTGGCCCTTAGCGTAAACGCGGTGTTTAGGCTAAGTGGTTACAGGTTGGTTGCCTAGGTCTCCAAGGTTGAGGAGGTAGGCGGCAGGTAGTGATAGGCCTGTCTGTCCTTCGTAATCCACCCACGTTTGGGATCCAGGTAGAGCTATATCGGCATAGACTGGGAAACCAGTTTCACCTGTTGACCGAAACAAGCTAAATTAGTTGAGTTAGAGAACCTAAGGGCTCGTTACCTAGAGAAACCTTGCTACCCTTGTTACCCTTCTCCTTGACTTATCTGGGAGAACTAGACCAAGAGACTATAGCACACTGTTCCTTGTGGAAAATACGATACCCTGAATACTTCCGGGTGAAGTGCTACAATGGTACTTCCATGCGCTTGCGGACTTTTCTGCTTACACTAAGAAATACCAACAGATGCACAGGTTGTGATCTGAGTCTTGTGATGAGTGATTGTCAATGGATTTGATGCGCATGTTCTTTGGCTTGTGTTCTGTAGGTCGAGCTCAGAGACGGTGATCAAAGGCGAGGTGAAGGTCAAGTGCTGGAGTGTCGTGCCGATGGACCAAGGGCGAACTCAGACTTGGACTGACGGACCGGTGGCCAGAGGATCAGTCGTGGTGGCTAACATGCTGGGACAGCGACAAACGGAGACTTGCGGGACACGGTGTGGTTCGGGTCGTGGACCTGAGGACACGTGTTGTTGGACGGGGTGCACGGGCGGTGCATCCCTCTACGGCTTAGGTTTGGTGGTAGAGCCACAGAAAACCCACCGGCTGGTCGTTTTCGGAGTTTGGGCCTCAAAACTCAGGCTGAGGACGGTTTCCAGGTTTGGGCCTTAAAACATGGGCGCTGCTGGGTTTCCGTGTTTGGGCCACAAAACTCAGGGTGGACGGTTTGCTGGTTTGGGCCTCAAAACTAGTGGCAGAGTTCACGAGGTGGACTGCCGGGGCGGCGACGGCACGTGGCGGCATCCGGTGAGGTCGCATCGAGGTAAAGCTACCTGATGCGCGGGCATGGCCGTCGAATCGACTAAATCTTCGAGCTGGTCCAGAATAGCCTTAGGTCTTAGCTGGTTTGCTCTCTGTATCAGTAGGGGTAGAGTGAAAAAAATGTTAGGATAAGTAGAGGGAGAAACCCACCTCCCTTCCTATCTTAGTCATTTGCAGTTTTCACTTAGGGTTTCTTACTTCCCATACCTCTGATGTAGCTACTGCGATCCACAGAGTGCCACAATACCTTCATGATTTTGAGACCTTAAGGAAACTGAAACACCTCTGGTGTTTAAGTCAACTAAAACCTGACATGTCATCATGAGCATGGAAAGCATTCATGTAGCAACACTAAAGATGCATTTACAATTTGCATATAACTTGATCTCAAGTGCATCATATGCTTGTTTAATTCTATTTTGTTCAATGGATGTGTGGTGATCAAGGATTCACTTGTGGCTGATTTCTAGTGAAGATAGGCTAATAGGACTATATTGTTCATGAAAACACGTCCCTATAGTAGCTCTATGATAAAGGCTTGGATCTAAGCTGAATCTAGGCATGGCCCTTAAAACAAAGTTGTAGATACTAATGAAAGGAACAACTTTGGTATATAAAGTTAACAAAGATTCTGCATAGAATTTGAATTGAAACAAATTTGTTTAAACCCTAGAATCTACCCTTGAACTACAACTCTCAAACCATTGAGAATCTGACCTAGGTCTTTTAATCAAAGTTGTAGGGAATGGCAAATGTGACAACTTTCATGTTCACAAATTTTGAGGTTCTCTAGAAAATTTCAATGTAATTTGAGAAACCAGTTTGGGTCAAATTTGAATTCAAACTCTAATTCAAAAACTAAGCCAAATTGCCACATGGTCCTTTAAGCAAGTTTGTAGATCACGAAATTATGAACAACTTTCATTCTTACAGATTTTGCACTTTAGTTCAAGTTTTGGTCGCAATTCAAAAGGGACAAAACTTCCTGTAGCCACAGTGCTTGGAGCCCTGCATGGCGTCCACGGCGGCCGTCGTGGGGGCAGCGGCGTTCCGACGTCGACACGTCCCCGTCCATGCGCCACTCGCTCTGTCCGCATGCACCACTCGCTGGCGCACCCTCCGAGCTCCTCGCCGCCTACATATACCCCATGGTCGCCGCGCTCTACTCCTTTCTCTTCCCTCTGTTCGCGCCGGCGAGGACAGTGAAGCCAATTTGTCGCCGTCGAGCTTCCACCGCCGGTCTCCGTCCATTCACCGCGCTGCCATAACCTCGGCCATCTCCCCAACCCACTGAATCGAGACATAGCCACCTGCATTGCCCAGACTGTCCTCATCTTCCCCGACTTCGGCGTGCGGTCGCCGCTACCACGTCCGTCGTCGTACGGTCTGTGTATAGCTCCTCGGGTCAAATTGGTTGCATCATTGACTCCGCCTTGACAAACTTTCTACCATCGGCTCGACAACCGGGTCGCTACTGCACAGGGTTGGCCAGAACACCGTCGTCATGCTTCGGGCTGCCGCCACCATTACCGCTGCCGTCAACCTCTACTTCCCTGAGCCTCTCCGACCGAGCTAGCACGAGCACCAGCCCTAGGTGAGCCCCCTGGTGCCGATGCTTGCCTCCATTCGGTCGCTACCGCGCCGCCTTGGCCGGAACGCCGGCGTGCCGCCGGGCAAGGCGTGGCCGAACCGCCATGGCCGCGAGCACCGCATCTCCGGTCATTCCTTGCCCCAACCGAGCCCTTTCCTGTGTCCGCGATGTTGTGGGGAGCGCGTAGGTAGTGTCGGATGGGCCTATGGCCTCACCGACAGCGAGTTTGCCCGGCGGTCAACGCCGCCGTCGCGCGGTCAAGGCCGCCGCGCGCGCTGGTCATGGCTGGGCCGGCCTGACGCCCCGGCCCCGCCTGTCAGCGTCTAGGTTTAGGGTTTTCTATTTTTCGCGAGTATGAACAGTTGTGCAATTTGTCATTTTTTCTATATTTTTGTTATAGCTCCAAAAATTCTGAAAATTTTTGTGTAGACTCTCTGAACTGTCAAGAAATTTATAAAAATATTAAACTGAGAATTTGGACAAGTTTTAATGGGGTATTAAAATAGCTAAATAATTAGCTTTAGCACTTTAAATAATTTTTGTAGGCTTTTCCTGAAGTCCAAAAATTGTGAAATCAATTTTGTAGTACATTGCAGCACTTAACACATCTCTGCAAAAATTTTGAGCCCTTTTGGTAAAAATAATTTTTTAACTTTAATAATTAAGCCAATAATTAATAATGGTTGTTGATGGATTAAGTTTAATTCTGCAAATGTATTTCTCCTTTCATATTGTCACAAGTTAGGTGGTCACAGCTATGTAATGAGTCATTTAACACAGAAAGTTTGGACTAGGAGAAATCCCTTTTGGGTGGTACCATGGTTGAGTTGATCTAAACAAGCTAAATGTTAATTAGCAACTAACATATATGAATGAGTTAATTACTGTTGAGAAGAAATCATGAATTAGAATGTTACATGTATATTATTGATAGATCTCTGTTGTATAATCATATTATGAGTTGAGTACTGACCATGGTTGATTGTGCCCTTGATAAGAAACTTGTTCTTGCTATATTCTTGTAAGTGTCTGGAATCAGTTCGGTTGGAAATATGATAACACCATGTATACAGCAAAGTTGTAGACCTTTTGTATATCTAGCTGCTCCTAAAATTTTGTAATTGTTGGATATATATGTTGGGAGTTATGCTCTGTTCAATCTGGGTATGAGGTGCTGTACAGAATCTGGACAGTTTGTGAAAATTGAACTGTTTGGGGCATTTAACTTCTGAATCAGTTTTGGTGTATTATAAGAAAGTTGTAGAGAGTTTCATGTGCTTTCCAGAATGGTTTAGGTCATGATTTTTTATGTCTCTGAACTCCGGTTATGGTCTGTGGAACAGAGGTGTTTGAATCTGTCCAGAATCTGGATAGATTTAACCAAATGAATTGTTTGGTCCACATGACCCTGTAATCAACTTTTGTGTATTACAGCAAAGTTGTAGAAATTTGTTAAGCTTTCCAGATTGTCATATATCACCTGATTTGATGACCGTTAGCTCTGGTTATGGTTAAAACAAGTTAGTACATGAAATTCTTGTGGGTTATCACTTATGTCAATCTTGTCTCCACTTGTAATGCCATTTTCAGAATTCTTACGAGCTTGTTGTATGTTTGTTGTACCCTTCTATTGATAGTTGTCCACCATCATGAGCATTCATTCATATATGCATCACATGCATCTTTTATATACTCATTCGTTGTGTTGCGTTTAGAAATCGAGGTTAGCAAGGATCAGCCGGAGATTGCAGCAAGGGAGGCACCGGTCTTCTACGAGGTTGGATTTGATATTTGTGGGGACGAGCCAGAAGAAGAACCCCAAGGCAAGCCCCGGTGCATTTGCCCCTACCTTGCAATTTATAATAATATATTCGCTGATAAAATTGGTGCATTAAGTTTAGGAGTTGCGGATACATGGGTGTATGCCGAGTCTCTGAGTGATGAGTGATTGTCAACTGGAATGATGTGCATGTTCTTTGGCTTGTGTTGTGCAGGTGTCGAGCACGGATACAGTGATTAGAGGCAAGGTGAAGGTCAAGTAGAGACGTGCCATGACGAGGGACCGAGAGTGGCGAAGGGCGGACGTAAGGCTTGGACTGAGGGACCGGTGGCCCGAGGATCAGCTGTGGTGGCTGACAGCCTGAGACAGCAACGAGCGAAGACCTGCGGTCATGTGTTGCTCGGGTCGTGGACCTGGGGACACGTGTCGGTGGACGGGGTGCACGGGCGGTGCATCCCCTCTACAGCTTCGGTTTGGTGGTAGAGCCAGAGAAAAACCATCAGGTGGACGGTTTCCAGGTTTGGCTCTCAAAACCTGGGTGCTGAGGGTTTCCGAGTTTGGCCACAAAACTCGGGCTGAGGACGGTTTCCAGGTTTGGGCCTCAAAACCTGGGTGCTGCGGGTTTGCTGAGTTTGGGCCACAAAACTCAAGCGCTGGTGGGCTGGTTTCCCGGTTTGGGCCTCAAAACCGGGGGTTGGCTAGAAAGGCTAGTTTCCCAGTTTGGGCCACAAAACCGGGGATGCAGAGCGAGGGCGGCACATGGCGGCAATCGGGAGGTTGCGTCGAGGCAACGCTACGAGTTGTGCGGGCGTGGCCGTCGGATCCACCTTCCATCGAGTTGGTCCAGAATAACCTTAGGGTTTAGCTGGTTCGCTTTGTAAGTAGTTAGGGGTAGAGTGGGAATTAGGAATAGTTAGAATTAGGATAAGTAGGGGGAGACACCCACTTTCCCATCTATCTCAGTTCATTTGCTCTTTGCTTCTGGGGTTTCGTGCTCTCCCAATCCCCTGCTATAGCTAGATGAGATCCGCAGAGAACCATACCTCTGTGTACTGGAGATTTTGAGGAAGTGAGGCCGTAACCTCACTGTTGTAGCGTGTGGTAGCCACACGGTTGCAGATCGATGACTTGATTCGCGTTTTGTTCGTGTTCTTCGCGTTCTTCGTTTCTCCGCGATTTTCCTGTCACTCGATCTCCCTCTCTCGTGCGTTTTTGCGAAATCCATTTGAATCAACTTGTTCGTATTTGAAAGGAGATCATTTCCACCGAAGGAATTTATGTAACTCCTTACAAACAAGTAGATCGGGTTGATTTCATTTTCGTGGCGCTTTTCGGTTCATTCTCCTCCCCTTTCGATTTCCCGGTGATTGAATCGATTTGAGCGGATGATTTCTTGGGGATAGTCTCCTAACTACCCCGTGATCATCTTCTCCAAGTTTGGGAACGCGGGATTTTGATTTGGATCGAATTTGGAGAGATTTGGGGAGAAGGCGACTGAAATCGCCCTCTCTGCGCACTCGCGGACAGTCCGCGGTTTGACTGGCGGACAGTCCGCGCGTCGGGCTTCGACAGAGCAGTGGTCGCGTGGCTTGACTGTTTTTGCCTCGGGTGACCGGCGGACAGTTCGTCGTTGTCAGGCGCGGACAGTCCGGGCCCGAGCAGGGAGACTTCAGCAACTGTGTTGTTTTGGGGATTTTGCCGGCGGACAGTCCGCCATCCTCCCGCGGACAGTCCGCGGTTGAGCCGGACAGTCCGGGACCGTACCGGCGGACAGTCCGGGATTCGGCTGTTTGTTCCGGTTTCGTGCGTTTGCTCTCCCGACTTCTTCCCTTGGTTTCCGGACTTCTCATTTGGCTATAGAGTTGATCAAGGAACCTCTCTAGGTATCTTTGCTACTTGTTAGCATAGGTATTTGGGAGTTTCTCGACGTAGCCATCTATCTACGTTCGAGACTTGGTTTTTGGGGTCGTATTCGAGCCGGTGCTTTTGTTGTTTGGTTTGCTATTGCTTTGTGGTGCCTCGCTGTGATCCTAGGGATCATCCACCCTCTTCCAAGGGTCGTGGGCATCACGGTTTCGGTTGTAGTTTTCAGATGTTGATTTTGGGACATTTGGCCAAAGTTTCGAGAGAAATTTTTGAGCTCCCATTCACCCCCCCCCCCCCTCTGGTCGCCTTGCTAGTGCTTTCTCGGTCCTTCAATTGGTATCGGAGCGGGTTAAGGATCTTCCACCTTAGCTGGTTCCAGATCCACAGAAGGCAACATGGATCGCGGGGTGGGCAAACCGCCGTTCTTTGATGGGACGAACTATGCGTATTGGAAGATACGCATGCCGGCCTATCTTCCGAGCATGGGCTGTTCTGTTTGGGAGATTTGCAACAGGGATGATTACGTTGTCTTGGCTACTCGTGTTACTCAGCTTCAGATGGATGAGCATGATGCCAATAGCCGAGCGTGTAACGCTCTTTTCTCCTGTTTGAGCATGTCCGAGTTTGATCACGTTTCTCACCTCCCCACGGCTCGTGAGATTTGGGCTACCCTCATGCACTTCCATGATGGAACTTCTCAAGTCAAATCTCGTCTCTACGAGTCGCACAAGTGGGAGTACGAGAACTTTCGACACATGCCTGGCGAGAGCATAGAGAGTTTATTCGTTCGCTTTCTGGTCATTGTCAACAGGATGAGAGCGAACAAGGAGCTGTTGCCTTTTGACAATCATGAGAGGGCTTTGAAGCTTTTGCACACTCTTGATCGGTCAGTGTGGGACTCAAAGGTCCAGGCGATCATCGAATCGTCTAATTATGAGACCCTCACTTGCGACAAGCTCTTTAGTAAGCTCAAGTCTAGTGAGATTGACACCATGTCGAGGGCTTCTTATGAGAATCCTTCTGGCCCGACTATGGCTTTGGTTTCTGGCTCTTCTGCTAACCCCTCTGGAGGATTTGCACTCTCTTCACTCTTTTCTGTCACAGAGGACCAGCTGGAGTCTTTGGGGGATGACGAGTTGGCAATGCTCGCCAACCGGTTCTCGCGGTTCCACAACAACCGCATGAACCGTCGCCGCGGAGGAAGACGCTCAGGATGCTACGAGTGCGGCGACCCCGATCACTTCATCGCCAACTGCCCCAAGAAGAAGAACACATCTGGGAAGGGCAATCATGGGCACAAGTACGACTTCGGCAAGCACAAGGAGAAGTACGTCCCCGCGAGGCACAAGCGGAGGGGCGGCTTCGACAAGGAGTACATCAAGAAGAAGTACTTGGAGAATGCCCAGGCTGAGCAGCGTGCATTCTTCGCCACGCTCAACGACTTCGGCGACTCGGATGACGACTCCACTTCCTCAAGCGACGACGAGTCCGTGAAGAAGAAGAGGATCGAGGACAAGCTCAATGGCCTCTGCTTCTTCGCCAACGACGACGGCTTCTGCACCATGGCCCTCGACAAGGAGGTCGACGGTGAGCTGGTGGACACCCCTCGGAACGACGACGACGACACCTCCTAGGTATCTCTGACCCATGACGAGCTTTTTGCTGAGGTCGAGAAAGTTACTGCTGCGCTCCTTAGTCAGAATAAGTTGCTTAGGCATGCAGCTAGAGAGCACAAGGAGTTTAGGCAGAAGTGGGTGGATACGGTGAAGGAACTTGAGTCTGTCAAGTCCACCGTAGTTGTTACCGATGAGGAGGAGTGTGAGATGTGCACCATGCACATGACTGACCTTCTCACTTTGAGAGGTAAGTATGCTGCGTTGGTAGGAGAGTTGGATGAGCTGAAGGCTAGACCCTCGCTGTTGGGTGCGTGCAAGACTTGTCCTGTCTTGCAATCCGAGTCGGCAGAGAAGAATGCCAAGATTGTCTCTTGAGAAGGCCAGCTTGGGTAGCACTTGTGTGACTAGGTGTGCTTTGTGCGAGGGTTTGGAGATGGAGATTGCAAACGTGAAGCATGACAAGATGCAAACCAAGGAGGAAAACACATACCTTTGGACCATCTTGTCATGGGTGTCTTGTGGTGAGCCACAGCTCGGGATGATGATCTCCCAATTTAAGCGAGCTGCTGGAGGTCCCGGTGTAGGTTTTGCTCCGAGTGTGGATGTTTCATCTTTCAGGAAGATTGGAGAGTCTAGTGGTCTTGACACAAGTGAGAAGACCAACTCCACCACTACTCCCAAGCTTACCAAGATACCACCTAAAGAGCCTCTCAAACCTAACACCAAGGATGGGGTCTTTGTTGAACCTCCTAGAGCTCCACCCAAGAACCAAGTGTGGCATCCCAAACCCAACCACTTGAAAAACAAGCTTGATACGATGCCACAAGTGATCCAAACCCACAACCGTGTGTACCAAGTACCAACAACCCCCTTTGAGAGCGGTGAGGTACCATTGTGAGCATTGTGGGAGAGATGGACACTTGAGTGAGTTCTGCTTTCGGCGCAAGAGAGAGGCGCGCCATGCTAGGGAGATGAACAATCCGGACATGTACCATCCTTTCCATGATGTACATGCGCCGAATGTTCAGAGGAGAGCTCCAAGGAGAGTTGCTAGGCCTAGGGGTGCAGTGCCTCAAGTTCCTAGGCCTAGGCCTCATAGAGAGCGTGCCCGGCAGGAGCCTGCAGTTGTAGGCTATGGACCCCGTGGCGGTGGCTTTGTAGTTGAGAGCTTTCCTCCATCGCGTTTTGAGTATCGCGGTGAGCTCTCCTTCCCCAGCGGACCACGTTTTCCTCAGCGTGGTGATCGCTTCCTTCGTAGGCGTGCTAGGAATGGTTTTTCTGCTAACCGTTCTTTTGAGCAGCCAGCCCAACACTAGTATTCTTCCTACTTCACTAACCCTAGTGTTGGACCATATGCTCACCCTATGTCTTTTTATTGATGTAGGTAAAATGATTGGAGAACGTTTGGTTGGTGGATTCCGGGTGTTCGAGGCACATGACCGGAAACGCCAAGTGGTTCTCCAGTCTTAGTTCAGTCGCCGGAAAGGAGTTTATCACCTTCGGCGACAATAGCAAAGGTAAGGTGTTGTCTCGTGGGTCGGTGCGAGTTAATGAGCACTTTGTGTTGCACGATGTTGCTCTTGTTTCTAACTTGCATTTTAATCTTCTTTCTGTTTCATGACTCTTTGACGACGACTATGAGATTCGTTTTAAACCATATCTCAGTCGTATTTTGGATCCTCAGGGCAATTTTTGTGTGTTTGATTTTGCCCTTTGGAAAAGTCTTTCATGCGAATTTCTCGGAGTCTTTTGGCACTTCTCGTTGTCTTGTGGCTAGACCTTCCTCTTCTGATCTTTGGAAGTGGCATAGGAGACTAGGACATTTGAGCTTCGACTTGCTTGCAAGACTTAGCTCACTTGGCCTAATCCGAGGATTGCCCAAGTTGTCGATGGAGAAGGATCTTGTTTGCCACTCTTGTAGACATGGGAAGATGGTTGCCGCTCCCCACCATCCAGTGACTCAGGTCATGACCAAGCGCCCTGGAGAGCTTTTGCATATGGACCTTGTTGGTCCGGCTCGGGTGAGCTCGGTTGGGGGGGAGTGGTATGTGCTTGTTGTTGTTGATGACTTTTCGAGATATTCGTGGGTCTTCTTTTTAGCTGAGAAGACCGAGACTTTCTCCTTTGCTCGCAATCTGATTTTGTGTCTTCAAAACGAGTTCCCTTTGAACTCGATGCGAGCTATTAGGAGTGATAATGGTTCTGAATTCAAGAATTCAGATTTTGAGAAGTTTTGTAACTATTTGGGCTTCGAGCATCAGTTTTCTTCTCCCTACACACCGCCACAAAATGGTGTTGTAGAGAGGAAGAATCGAACCCTTGTAGAGATGGCCAGGACGATGCTCGATGAGCATAGGACTCCTATGCGATATTGGGCCGAAGCTATGAGCACTGCATGCTATATTTCCAATCGCATTTTTCTTCGAGCTTTCTTGAAAAAGACCTCTTATGAGTTGCGTTTTGGAAAACTCCCCAAGGTGAGTTATTTTAGAGTTTTTGGTTGCCATTTTTTTATACTCAAAAAGAGCAACCTGGACAAGTTTGAGTCTCGTTCTTCTGACGGTGTGTTTTTGGGTTATGGCACTCACACTCGAGCTTATCGTGTACTTAACCTTGACACTAACCGACTCATGGAGACATCCGATGTCACCTTCGACGAGACCATGGTTTGTCCTTCTTCTCGTTTTGAGCATGCAGGTGATCACGAGGTCGGCGAGCCTCTTTTTCATGACGAGGATGAGGGTGCTGAAGGTATGGATGATCCAGCACCCCCTCCACCTACTGTGCCGCATGGAGCGGCTTCTATGATGACTCACGGTCCGCACACGTCTTCTTCCTGGGGGCCGTGGGATCCGCCGCCCCGAGCGGTACCTTTTGTACCCGGGGAGGCACCAGCTGCTGTTGAGGGGGAGATCACTTCTGCACGGGAGGCGCCACGACACATCCAGCGCCAACACCCCCCCTCAGCAGATGATCGGCAGCATCGACGAACGCGTCACCCGGTCAAGGCAAATCTCTCACTTTGCTCATTCTGCATTTGTTGCTGATTTTGAACCCCGGGATGTTGGACACGCTTTGACGGATCCGGATTGGGTCAATGCCATGCATGAGGAGCTTGAGAACTTTGAGAGAAATCGGGTTTGGGTTCTAGTGTCTCCACCTTCTGAGTGTCATCCAATTGGGACAAAATGGGTTTTCAAAAACAAACAGGGAGAAGATGGCCATGTTGTGAGAAACAAGGCCAGACTCGTAGCCCAGGGTTATAGTCAGAAGGAGGGGATAGACTATGAGGAGACGTTTGCTCCTGTAGCTCGTTTGGAGGCAATTAGGATACTCTTGGCTTTTGCTGCATCCAAAGGTTCAAACTGTTTCAAATGGATGTCAAGAGTGCCTTCTTAAACGGCTACATAGAAGAGGAGGTGTATGTTAGACAACCCCCCGGTTTTGAAAATCCCAAGTTTCCAAACCATGTTTTCAAACTCCACAAAGCTTTATATGGTTTGAAACAAGCCCCTAGAGCCTGGTATGATAGGTTGAAAACCTTTTTGCATGCTAAGGGTTTTAAAATGGGATGTGTGGATAAAACGCTCTTTCTCCTCAGGCAAGGCAAAGACACTCTCTTGGTCCAGATTTACGTGGATGATATCATTTTCGGTGGTTCTTCTCACGCTTTGGTTGCCAAGTTTGCAGATACTATGAGCAGGGAGTTCGAGATGAGCATGATGGGCGAGCTGATTTTCTTTCTCGGATTGCAAATTAAGCAATCCCGAGAAGGGACGTTTGTGCACCGGGGCTAGTATACCAAGGACTTGCTGAAGAGGTTCGATATGGGTGAGGCCAAGCCTCTTCCAACACCCATGTCGACCACGATGGCCCTGGATGCGGACAAGGATGGAGAAGCTGTGGACCAGAAAGAGTACCGAAGCATGAACGGGTCGCTGCTCTACCTGACGGTGACACGCCCGGACATCCAGTTCGCGGTGTGTCTGTGTGCGCGCTTTCAGGCGTCGCCACGCACTTCTCACCGTCAGGCGGTGAAGCGCATTTTCAGGTACCTTCATTTCTCACCTGAGTTCAGGATTTGGTATTCAGCTTCCTCCACCCTCTCCCTTTGCGGTTATTCCGATGCCGATTTTGCTGGTTGTCGTGTCGAGCGCAAGTCTACTTCTGGGACTTGCCAGTTTATTGGACCTTCTCTTGTATCATTGTCTTCTCGCAAGCAGTCCAGTGTCGCTCAGTCTACCACAGAGGCTGAATATGTTGCTGCGGCTAGCTGCTGTTCTCAATTGCTTTGGATGATGGCCACTTTGCATGATTTTGGTCTAAGCTTTTCTCGTGTGCCTTTGCTTTGTGACAACACGAGTGCGATTAGCGTTGCTAAGAACCCCGTGCTTCACTCGAAGACCAAACACATGAATGTGCGCTTTCACTTTTTGCAAGACCACTATGAGAAGGGTGATATCGACCTTCGCCATGTCGATACTCATCATCAGTTGGCTGATATTCTCACCAAGCCTTTAGACGAATCAACCTTTAACCGGTTGAGGGGTAAGCTTGGTGTGTGTTTCCCCTTTTAGATGGGGGAAACATTTTGGATCTTGTATCATAAACTGACTCTTTTCGTTTGTCTTTATTTTCTTTTGCATTTCAGCATACGCATTTACATTCTGAGCTTCAAAATGTAATTATGCTCTGATTAGTGTGCTCCGATGCTATATGTTGATACTAGTAGCTTATGCTCTTTCTGATCACTAATACATGTTGTGAGCTGAACTATTTTTGAATGGTGAATCTGCTTAACCAACATAAAATTTGAAAATGTTCACCATTGAGATATGCAACTAGCATGTGTAGGATGTGTTGAATACACTTGTGCTTTTCATATATGCTAGGTTGCTATGTCTCTAGTTCTGAGTCTGTCACTTGCTTGGTCTGTTCATATTCTGAGATAAAATTTGAACCAAGTTTTAAGTGAACTGAAAAGATCGAGATGGGATTGCTTGTCAGCACATCACAGTTTCGAGACTGTTTCTCATTGCACTTTGAGTTAAACTTGAGCTGTGTAGTGTATGACCGAAACTGTGCTTTAAGCTTCTGATTGCTTCTGCATAGGCTTCGCACAGTTGAAAAGTTAGGCAATGACAAGCTTTCAACCTCTCGCAATCACATGCAGAAATCTTGAACTTGTGTAATCTTAACCGCTGCAACTCCGATAAAATTTGGATACACAAGACTATGTTTCATTCTATAGCATGATGATTGAACTTTCCTAGGGGTAGTTCACCTTGTATACATGATTAGCACTTGTTTTCCTGTTTATACATGTTTGGTGCTATTTTGATGGTGAATACCTTTTGACTCAAAACTGCTCACTCTGCTCGTATGTTCATATTGCATATTTGGTGATCAGTTTGAGCCTTCGCTAGCTTGTATGCTTTCTAATGAGTCGTTGGAGCTATACTGTTTAGAGCATCTTTGCAATTTCTTGACTATATCCCTAATGCTGCTAACTTGCATCGTGACTCATATGCATTTTGGAAGGGGGAGCGCTTCTCTTGTTGGCACTTTTCGAAGGTGCATTTTCTGAGGGGGAGAAAATTGCTTTCAGTCTCTTTTACTTGATGGTGCATTTTCAACTAAGGGGGAGAATTTGGACAAATCATGCCTCCCATGTTCAAAGGGGAGAGGAATCGGTTGTGTGCACCATGCAAGGGGGAGTTTTGCTCGTGCTGAATTTTTGAATTTTCCAATTGGTTCGGAGCGCTTTGCTAGTTGTGTTGAGCCCCTGCCTCTATCTTGAGGGACTAGCAGCTGCTTCAGTTGTCTTCAGTTGGTATCGAGCTGTTCAGTTGATGTCAAGTCTTTTGCTAGTTGTGTTGAGCCTCTGTGCCTCTGTCTTGAGGGACTAGCATTTTTGCCTTGATTTTTAAATTGGAATTTGCTAGCGGTGTTGAGCCTGTTCTACCTCTTCTTGAGGGCTAGCTTTGCTTTGCTTGGTTGCGTCGAGCCATTGCCCATGTCTTTGGGAACCAAGTTGTTTTGCTCTTTCCACTTGACCTTCTTTGGCTTTGCTATGCTTTTGGGTCATTTGGTTGAGTTCTCTCTTCTCCTTCTTCCTCCTTCTATTTCTATTATGATTTGTGTTGGTAGTTGACAATGCACTCATCAAGGGGGAGATTGCGGATACATGGGTGTATGCCGAGTCTCTGAGTGATGAGTGATTGTCAACTGGAATGATGCGCATGTTCTTTGGCTTGTGTTGTGCAGGTGTCGAGCATAGATACAGTGATCAGAGGCAAGGTGAAGGTCAAGTAGAGACGTGTCGTGCCGAGGGACTGAGAGTGGCGAAGGACGGACGTGAGGCTTGGACTGAGGGACCGGTGGCCTGAGGATCAGCTGTGGTGGCTGACAGCCTAGGACAGCGACGAGCGACGACTTGCGGTCATGTGTTGCTCGGGTCATGGACCTAGGGACACGTGTCGGTGGACGGGGTGCACGGGCGGTGCATCCCCTCTACAGTTTCGGTTTGGTGGTAGAGCCAGAGAAAAACCATCGGGTGGACGGTTTCCAGGTTTGGGCCTCAAAACCTGGGTGCTGAGGGTTTCCGAGTTTGGCCACAAAACTCGGGCTGAGGACGGTTTCCAGGTTTGGGCCTCAAAACCTGGGTGCTGCGGGTTTGCTGAGTTTGGGCCACAAAACTCAAGCGTTGGTGGGCTGGTTTCCCGGTTTGGGCCTCAAAACCGGGGGTTGGCTGGAAAGACTGGTTTCCTTGTTTGGGCCACCAAACCGGGGGTGCAGAGTGAGGGCGGCACGTGGCGGCAATCGGGAGGTTGCGTCAAGGCAATGCTACGAGTTGTGCGGGCGTGGCCGTCAGATCCACCTACCATCTAGTTGGTCCAGAATAACCTTAGGGTTTAGCTGGTTCGCTCTATAAGTAGTTAGGGGTAGAGTGGGAATTAGGAATAGTTAGAATTAGGATAAGTAGGGGGAGACACCCACCTCCCCATCTATCTCAGTTCATTTGCTCTTTGCTTCTAGGGTTTCCTGCTCTCCCAATCCCCTGCTGTAGCTAGCTGAGATCCGCAGAGAACCATACCTCTGTGTACTGGAGATTTTGAGGAAGTGAGGCCGTAACCTCACTGTTGTAGCGTGTGGTAGCCACACGGTTGCAGATCGATGACTTGATTCGCGTTTTGTTCATGTTCTTTGCGTTCTTCGTTTCTCCGCGATTTTCCCATCACTCGATCTCCCTTTCTTGTGCGTCTGAAAGGAGATCATTTCCACCGAAGGAATTTATCTAACTCCTTACGAACAAGTAGATCGGGTTGATTTCATTTTCGTGGCGCTTTTCGGTTCATTCTCCTCCCCTTTCGATTTCCCGGTGATTGAATCGATTTGAGCAGATGATTTCTTGGGGATAGTCTCCTAACTACCCCGTGATCATCTTCTCCAAGTTTGGGAACATAGGATTTTGATTTGGATCGAATTTGGAGAGATTTGGGGAGAAGGTGACTGAAATCGCCCTCTCTGTGCACTCACGGACAGTCCGCGGTTTGACCGGCGGACAATCCGCGCGTCGGGCTTCGACCGAGCAGTGGTCGTGTGGCTTGACTGTTTTTGCCTCAGGTGACCGGCGGATAGTCCGCCGTTGTCAGGCGCGGATAGTCTGGACCCGAGCAGGGAGACTTGAGCAACTGTGCTGTTTTGTGGATTTTGCCGGCGGACAGTCCGCCATCCCCCCGCGAACAGTCCGCGGTTGAGCCGGATAGTCCGGGACCGTACCGGCAGACAGTCCGGGATTCGGCTGTTTGTTCCGGTTTAGTGCGTTTGCTCTCCCGACTTCTTCCCTTGGTTTCCGGACTTCTCGTTTGGCTTTAGAGTTGATCAAGGAACCTCTCTAGGTATCTTTGCTACTTGTTAGCATAGGTATTTGGGAGTTTCTCGACGTAGCCGTCTATCTACGTTCGAGACTTGGTTTTTGGGGTCGTATTCGAGCCAGTGCTTTTGGTGTTTGGTTTGCGATCGCTTTGTGGTGCCTCGCTGTGATCCTAGGGATCGTCCACCCTCTTCCAAGGGTCGTGGGCATCACTATTTCGGTTGTAGCTTTCAGGGGTTGATTTTGGGACATTTGGCCACAGTTTCGAGAGAAATTTTTGAGCTCCCATTCACCCCCCCTCTGGTCGCCTTGCTAGTGCTTTCTCGGTCCTTCAGGAGTTGAATGTTACCTATTTGATGCATTGACTACCTTGATTACTCCTTATATTATCCTTGTCACTAGGTCATTTTCAAATGCTTAGACTGCTTAGCCTTGCTCAATAGAGTAGGTTTATGAAAAGAGAGATGCTATTGTTGGGAACCCTTCCCTCGGTATGGGATGGTATAATTAAAATGAGACCGGGCGGGTAACTTGCACAGGAAATGGAGCCCTGGTGTAGTGTTTCCGCCTGTGTCGCCTAGGGCCCGTCCATTGTTGGCCCGTTGGATCGAGAACTATTTGTTAGTACTAGTCACATGCTTCGGTAAGCCCTACTGTGGCTATGCCCTTACTGGAACGGCGCACCCGCGCACTGGGAGTGGAGAGATGGCGGGAGTAGCGTGTACCCACCCTGCTCGGTCCCCTGTTGGATGTTACTAAACAGGGCCGTTGTAGGGCGGTGGTGTACTGTACTCCCGGGTGGCACGGCTCCGGTCCGGTTTGAGCGGATCCACGGGACGGATGATATATGTGAGTTCAGTCTCGCATATGTCGTGTGATAAGAAACCCCCAGCTGGGTAGATCAAGCGGTTCGAATCGTCGTTTGCTCCACAAGAAAAGGAGACTCGTCCTCGCACCCTCAGCGTAGTTTAATGATGAAACGTTGGAGGATTAACTGGTTATTTATGAGATGGATACTTATTTACTTAGTTAACATTAGCTATAAGGAATGAGACAACTACTTTGTAGTAGGAGCTTTTATGCAAAAGGAAAAACTTTAGATTCTTGCTAAAGCCTTACCTTGACTTTCCCTCGGCCTGCATTCCTGAGTCTTCTCCCCATTTTATTAGTCGGGTAAGTCTTGTTGAGTACTCCTGTACTCAGGGTTCTATGACCCCATGTTGCAGGTGAGACCGCTGAACAGATGTGCTTTTGGGCCGTGCTGCATGACCATCTTTCCGGCTGAGGATGATAAGTCATGTGCCCTTGGGTAGGGTTTAATTATATGGATATATTATCAGACTTTTACCCAACACTTAGTACTATCGCAACTTGAACTCTTTACCACCTATGTTGTAATAATGGACTCCGGTTTGTAATATTATGGTTATGTAAGACTTCCGCTGTTATCTCCGTTCTGGTATTTTGTATGAAATGAATTGTGCTGTAATGATTGTACTCGGATGATTCCTGTGACCTATGGATACGTCGATCGTATCCAACATATTAATCCAGTCTTGTGGCACACCTACATAGTGGTCAGAGGTCGTTGGACACATGACAGGTGTAGGTGGGCCACATTATTGGGAGAGTCTTTTACAGTCTTGGTATCGGAGCAGGATCCCCGTGGCAATCATTATAGTAATTTGAAATATCTTCAAAACTTATTTTCCAAGGAAAATCTAAAAAGCTCTTTCTAAATCTTATCTTTTGCTCACCTTAACTTACTTCTTGCTTAGTAGGAAGGAAGAGAGTGATGGAAGGTATTTGCCCTATGTTTAAAAGTTACAAAATTATTTTGGTAGGTTTACAAGTAAGTTGATAATGTCGTATGCGTAGAATCGTAAGTATGCATCATTTCATCTTGCATCAATTAAATTCTAATAGATTCTCCTCCTTAACAGATATCGGGTTAAGAGTATAACTGTACTAACTTGTAGGTGTACAAAATTGACTTTAGTTTAATCTTATTCCAGGAATGGCTCACACCAAGCAGACTGCTCGCAAGAGCACGGGACCGCGGGGTGTCCCACGACACCATCTCGCACCGCGTACAGGGGAGGGTAGCAGCCGTCGCAGCGGTCGTGGCCGCAAGGCGGAGCTTCGTGCGGAAGTCGCGAGGCTTACTGCCGTGCTGAAGGAGGCCACCACGGAGCGGACGCGGGATGCCATGATGATCGGCTTGCAGAAAGAGCAGCGAAAGGAGGCTCTCGCGATCAAGGCTGACCTGGAGAAGGAGAATGAGCAGATGCGCAAGATGCGGGATGAGGCATGGCGCCGTGAGGACCTGGCATGCGCTCGAGTCTTTCATCTCGAGTTTCAGATAGAGGACATGGAGGTGTATGCCAACAACCTCCATGAGGAGATCCACGTCCTCAACAATCGTCTCAACCCCTATCACGACCCTGGAGCAGCAGAGATGGAGGATGGTGTGGTCCTGGCTGACAGAGGAGAGCCCGATGAGGAGGAGGACGAGCCCGAGTTAGTGATTGAGATCGACGATAGTGACGACGAGGGTGGCCATGTCTCCGGCCTTGACACTGACCACGAGGAGTGATCGTAGTATGGGTAGTTCTAACTAGTAGTATGGGAGGGAGGTTGCACTAGATAGTCATGCCAAGAGTAGGCCTGTGTAATAAATAAATCAGACCATGTGATGTTGATGCAACTGCTTTTGCTGATGTGCAATGGAAGTTTATGACTAGTTAATTATGAGTTATTTATGGATGTTTATGCAATACTTGCTCTATATTACATATGTCGGTTTGCTTCCGGGGCTAGCGGCACATCCCAAGATGGGGAAAACCCCCCACCACCACCACGACCAGCCCCAACCTTGGCCGAGGCTATTGCTGCATTAGCCACTGTGACAGCTGATAACACTAGGCTATTACAAGCTATGGCTCAAGGGCGTGGGCAAGGACACTGCGGACAGGGGCACCAGGATGCCAACAGCACGTACACAGATTTTATGGATACACGCCCTCCGCTCTTTGCCAAAGCAGAAGAACCTCTGGAAGCAAATGAATGGCTGCATACTATTGAGCAGAAATTCGAATTGATCCGATGCACAGACATTCAGAAGCCTCTGTTTGCAGCACAACAGTTTAGAGGACCAGCAGGCACCTGGTGGGCAAATTATTTGGCCACGCAAGCTACTGGGCATCAGGTCACGTGGGCTGAATTTTGTGAAGTTTTTAGAGCACATCACATTCCGGCGGGCATCATGCAAATGAAGCTGGAAGAGTTTCTCAAGCTACAGCAGGGTACTCAATCAGTGATGCAGTATGTGAGCAAGTTCAACCATCTCTCTCAGTATGCTCCTGAACATGTCAACACTGATGCTAAGAAGAAACAGTGCTTCATGCGAGGGCTGAGCACCAAGCTGCAAACCATGATGACCACCTGTGCCAACTCCACCTTCAATGACATTGTGAGTATTTCAATCACTCTAGAAGAGAAGAATCGTGTGCACAAGGAAGCAAAAAGGAGGAAGACTGCTCAAGCTGGCGCATCTGGGAGTGTGCCGAAACATTTCAAGTTCCTATACCACCCTGTTCCTCATGCACATGTACCTGCTCGCCCACCACAACACTACTACCAGCCCCAAGCTAATGCCAAAACCTCTTCCCAGTTTTAGTACCCACGACAAACCAATGCACCTAGCTCCCAAACCACAAATGCCCCAAAAACCAGTAACCCTTGTTACAACTGTGGTGGGTCAGGGCATTTTGCTAAGAATTGTCCTTCACCAAAGAATTTTAATTCCATTGCCCCTCGCCAGCAAGGTAATCAAGCTAATCCACAAAATAAGCAGCAGCAAGGCAATAGTTCTGGTTCTCGATCAGGCACACAGAAGATTAATGTGGTACCCAAGACCGGACAGGTTCATCATACCCAAGTGGAGACTATTCCAGAAGGTGAACCAGTTATGCTGGGTACGTTTCCTGTTGCCCACAATTTAGCAGTTACACTTTTTGACTCCGGTGCATCGCATTAATTCATCAATAGAGAGTTTGTCAAGAAGCATGCAATTCCAATATGTGAGTCCAAGGGGAAAATATCTATACTGTCACCTGGGGGTCGGCTGTATGCCAATGAGTTAGTACATCAGGTTCCAATAGAGATGGGACAACATGTTTATCCCACTTCCATGATTATGCTAAACCACCAAACCTTAGATGTGATTCTGGGAATGAAATGGATGCAGCGTTATGAGGCTGTGTTAGATACATTGAATAGGAGTGTTCGTTTAAATTCGTCAGACAGAAAGTCCCAAATTCTCATCCAACTTCCAAAACCCAAGCTGATGACCCCAAAAATATGTGCTATGGTTAGTGAAGGAGTTGATAATGTCCCAGTGGTACGAGAATTCCCTCATGTGTTCCTGAAGAATTACCTTGTCTGCCACCTGACAAAAATATGGAGTTCGTGATTGAGCTGCAACCTGGGACAGCACGTGTATCCTGAAGAGCTTATAGAATGGCTCCAAAGAAATTAGCCGAGTTGAAGACTCAGTTAAAAGAGCTCTTAGAAAAAGGTTTTATCCGGCCTAGTTCCTCTCCCTGGGGATGTCCCGCTATTTTTGTGAAAAAGAAGGACAAAACTTTAAGGATGTGCGTAGACTATCGTCCCCTCAATGAGGTAACCATCAAAAATAAATACCCTCTTCCACGCATTGATCTCCTCTTTGACCAGCTTGCCGGAGCCAAAGTTTTCTCCAAAATAGATCTTAGATCAGGGTAACACCAGATAAAGATTAGACCCGAAGATATTCCTAAAACTGCCTTCACAACTCGATATGGCCTGTATGAATATATTGTCATGTCCTTTGGCCTAACCAATGCTCCAGCCCATTTCATGTATCTCATGAACTCTGTGTTCATGCCTGATCTCGATAAGTTTGTGGTAGTATTCATCGATGATATCCTGATATATTCCAAAACCAAAGAAAAACATGCTGGACATCTTCGTATTGTACTGACTCGTCTGCGTGAGCATCAGCTATATGCTAAATGCAGCAAGTGTGCTTTTTGGTTAGAAGAAGTCCAATTCCTGGGTCATGTGCTATCTGCTGAGGGTATTGCAGTTGATCCGGAAAAGGTGCAGGATATTCTGAAATGGAAGTCGCCAACCACAGTCCATCATGTCCGCAGTTTCCTCGGGATGGCCGGTTATTATCATCGTTTCATTCTTGGGTTTTCGAAGATAGCCAAACCTATTACTGAGTTGCTCAAGAATCAAGTCAAATTTAAATGGACTCCTGAGTGTGACCAAGACTTTCAAACCCTAAAGAAGCTGCTTACCACAACACCAATATTAGCTCAACCAGATATTGAGAAGCCTTTCGACGTATAGTGTGATGCCTCCGGAATCGGTCTTGGTTGTGTGTTGATGCAAGAAGGAAGAGTCATTGCCTATGCATCAAGACAGCTCAAGCAACATGAAGAACATTATCCTACTCATGATCTGGAGTTAGCTGCAGTTGTACACGCACTGAAGATATGGCGGCATTATTTGCTAGGAAATACCTGTCATATGTACAATGACCACAAGAGTTTGAGGTACGTCTTTACTCAGGAAGACATGAATATGCAGCAAAGGAGGTGGCTGGAATTAATCAAGGACTATGATCTAGAGATACATTACCATCCAGGTAAGGCAAATATAGTTGTTGACGCCCTCAGTCGGAACCCTCACTGCAATTATTTAACAGTTGCACCCATGCATCTTAGTCTGTGTCAAGAGCTGGAAAAGTTGGGTATAGAAATAGTTTCGCAAGGAAGCCTAACTAATGTTAGAGTCGAGCCTACCATACGAGAAGAAATTATAGCAGCAAAGAAGGAGAATAAGGGGATAGGTCATATTATAGCAAAAATCAAAGCAGGGGAAATAACTTGTTTCCGAGTTGATGAAGCAGGTGTGTTATGGTTTAAGGACCGTTTGCTTGTTCCCAAGATGCCCGAGCTCAGACAGAAGATTCTTGATGAAGCTCATCTTACCAGATTAGCCATCCATCAAGGAAGTAATAAAATGTATCAAGATTTGAAACAAAGGTTCTGGTGGACAAAGATGAAGATTGAAATAGCTCGCTACGTGGCTCAGTGTGACACTTGTCAGAAAGTAAAGGCAGTACGTTTGAAGCCAGCAGGTGAGTTACAACCTTTACCTATTCCAGCTTGGAAATGGGAGGATATTAGCATGGATTTCATAGTGGGTCTTCCCAAAACTTCCAAGGGATTTGATTCGATATGGGTAATCGTAGATCGTCTAACCAAGTCAGCTCATTTTATCCCAGTTATGGCTACTTATAGAACTCCTATCTATGCTCGAATCTATATAGCCAGAATTCTAAGTCTTCATGGTGTACCAAAGACCATAGTCTCTGATAGGGGAACACAGTTTATCTCTCAGTTTTGGAAGCATTTACATGAATTATTAGGAACCAAAGTTCTTTTCAGTACAGCCTATCATCCTCAGACTGGAGGTCAGACCGAGAGAGTAAATCAGATTTTAGAGGATATGCTGAGATCCTGTCTGTTCACCTATCCTGATCAATGGGATGAATGTCTTCCATTAGCAGAGTTTTCTTATAATAATAGCTATCAAGAAAGTATCAAGATGGCACCATTTGAAGCACTTTGTGGACAAAGATGTCGAACTCTGTTGAATTGGTCAAAGCCTGGCGAGAGAAACTTTTTCGGAGTTGATTTAGTAAATGAAGCTGAAGAAAAAGTAAAACAAATACAAAACAACCTGAAGGTAGCTCAGACCCGACAAAAGAGTTAAGCGGACAGAAGACGAAGACCGTTAGTATTTTCTGAAGGAACCTATGTATACTTGAAAGTATCACCAATGAAGGGAGTGGTTCGGTTTGGAGTAAAGGGAAAACTGGCACCTCGATACATTGGGCCGTTCAAAATTATAAAGCGGTGTGGGAAGCAAGCTTACCGGATAGAGTTGCCTGAACAACTTGTTGTTGTACATAATGTATTCCATGTATCCCAGCTAAAGCAATGTTTACGAGTGCCCGACAAAGTGATGAATTATGAAGGCGTGGACATTCAGCCAGATATGACTTATTGAAAATATCCAGTCAAAGTGCTCGATCAAAAGGACCGAGTCACCCGAAGTAGAACTATTAGATTCTATAAAGTGCAATGGGATCAACACTCAGAAGAAAGAAGTAACCTAGGAATCTGAGGATTTTCAGTTGGAGCACTTTCCGGATTTCCTCGCTTCCATTTAGGTATTTGTTTCACCGACCTAGGAAACCTTACATTGGTACTTTAGAGGAAAGTCATAGATTTAGATCCTGACACATTTCCTTTTCCATTACTTAGTCAGTCAAACCAATCTCGTGACGAGATTTCTTTAAGGGGGGAGGAGCTGAAACACCTCTGGTGTTTAAGTCAACTAAAACCTGACATGTCATCATGAGCATGGAAAGCATTCATGTAGCAACACTAAAGATGCTTTTACAATTTGCATATAACTTGATCTCAAGTGCATCATATGCTTGTTTAATTCTGTTTTGTTCAATGGATGTGTGGTGATTAAGGATTTACTTGTGGCTGATTTCTAGTGAAGATAGGCTAATAGGACTATATTGTTCATGAAAACACAAGTCCCTACAGTAGCTATATGATAAAGACTTGGATCTAAGCTGAATCTGGGCATGGCCCTTAAAACAAAGTTGTAGATACTAATGAAAGGAACAACTTTGGTATATAAAGTTAACAACGATTCTGCACAGAATTTGAATTGAAACAAATTTGTTTAAAGTGTAGAATCTACCCTTGAACTACAACTCTCAAAACATTGAGAATCTGACCTTGGTCTTTTAATCAAAGTTGTAGGGAATGGCAAATGCGACAACTTTCATGTTCACAAATTTTGAGGTTCTTCAAAAAATTTCAAAGTAATTTGAGAAACCAGTTTGGGTCAAATTTGAATTCAAACACTAATTCAAAAACTAGGCCGAATTGGCACATGGTCCTTTAAGAAAGTTTGTAGATCACATAATTCTGAACAACTTTCATTCTTACAGATTTTGCACTTTGGTTCAAGTTTTTGTCGCAATTGAAAAGGGGACAAAATTTCCTGTAGCCACAGTGCTTGGAGCCATGCATGGCGTCCATGGCGGCCGTTGTGGGGGCAGCGGCGTTCCGACGTCGACACGTCCCCGTCCACGCGCCACTCGCTCTGTCTGCATGCACCACTCGCTGGCGCACCGTCCGAGCTCCTCGCCGCCTACATATACCCCATGGTCGCCGCGCTCTACTCCTTTCTCTTCCCTCTGTTCGCGCCGGCGAGGACAGTGAAGCTCCACCGACGAAATTCGTCGCCGTCGAGCTTCCACCGTCGGTCTCCGTCCATCCACTGCGCCGCCATAACCCCGGCCATCTCCCCAACCCACTGAATCGAGCCATAGCCACCTGCATTGCCCGGACTGACCTCATCTTCCCCGACTCCGGCGAGCAGCCGCCGCGACCACGTCCGTCGTCGTACGGTCTGTGTATAGCTCCTCGGGTCAAATTGGTTGCATCATTGACTCCGCCTTGACTCACTTTCTACCATCGGCTCGACAACCGGGTCGCTAGTGCACAGGGTTGGCCGGAACGCCATCGTCAAGCTTCGGGCCGCCGCCACCATTACCGCCGCCGTCGACCTCTACTTCGCCGAGCCTCTCCGACCGAGCTAGCGCGAGCACCAGCCCTAGGTGAGCCCCCTGGTGCCGATGCTTGCCTCCATTCGGTCGCTACCGCGCCGCCTTGGCCGGAACGCTAGCGCGCCGCCGAGCACGGCGCGGCCGAGCCATCATGGCCGCGAGCACCACATCTCCGGTCATTCCTTGCCCCAACCGAGCCCTTGCCTGTGTCCGCGATGTTGTGGGGAGCGCGTAGGTAGTGTCGGATGGGCCTATGGCCTCATCGCCGGCGAGTTTGGCCGGTGGTCAACGCCGCCGTCGCGCGGTCATGGCCGCCGCGCGCGCTGGTCGTGGCTGGGCCGGCCTGACGCCTCGGTCCCGCCTGTCAGCGTCTAGGTTTAGGGTTTTCTATTTTTCGTGAGTATGAACAGTTGTGCAATTTGTCATTTTTGCTGTATTTTTGTTATAGCTCCAAAAATTCTGAAAAAGTTTGTGTGGACTCCCTGAACTGTCAAGAAATTTATAAAAATATTAAACTGAGAATTTGGACAAGTTTCGATGGGGTATTAAAATAGCTAAATAATTAGCTTTGGCACTTTAAATAATTTTTGTAGGATTTTCCTGAAGTCCAAAAATTGTGAAATCAATTTTGTAGAACATTGAAGCACTTAACAGATCTCTGCAAAAATTTTGAGCCCTTTTGGTAAAAATATTTTTTTAACTTTAATAATTAAGCCAATAATTAATAATGGTTGTTGATGGATTAAGTTTAATTCTGCAAATGTATTTCTCCTTTCATATTGTCACAAGTTAGGTGGTCACTGCTATGTAATGAGTCATTTAACACAGAAAGTTTGGATTAGGAGAAATCCCTTTTGGGTCGTACCATGGTTGAGTTGATCTAAACAAGCTAAATGTTAATTAGCAACTAACATATATGAATGAGTTAATTACTATTGAGAAGAAATCATGAATTAGAATGTTACATGTATATTCTTGATAGATCTCTGCTGTATAATCATGTTATGAGTTGAGTAGGTACCATGGTTGATTGTGCCCTTGATAAGAAACTTGTTCTTGTTATATTCTTGTAAGTGTCTGGAATCAGTTCTGCTGGAAATATGATAACACCATGATCATTTGGTTTTCTGGCAGGGTGTTATACAGCAAAGTTGTAGAACTTTTGTATATCTAGCTCCTCCTAATATTTCGTAATTGTTGGATGTATATGCTCGGAGTTATGGTCTGTTCAATCTGGGTATGAGGTGCTGTCCAGAATCTGGACAGTTTGTGAAAACTGAACAGTTTGGCGCATTTAACTTGTGAATCAGTTTTGGTGTATTATAAGAAAGTTGTAGAGGGTTTCATGTGCTTTCCAGAATGGTTTAGGTGACGATTTTTGATGTCTCTGAACTCCAGGTATGGTCTGTGGAACAGAGGTGTTTGAATCTGTCCAGAATCTGGACAGATTTAACAAAATGAATTGTTTGGACCACATGACCCTGGAATCAGCTTTTGTGTATTACAGCAAAGTTGTAGAAAATTTTTTAAGCTTTCCAGATTGTCTTATATCACCTGATTTGATGAACGTTAGCTCTGGTTATGGTTAAAATAAATTAGTACATGAAATCTGTTCGGGTTATCACTTATGTCAATCTTGTCTCCACTTGTAATGCCATTTTCAGAATTCTTACGAGCTTATTGTATGTTTGCTGTACCATTCTATTGATAGTTGTCGAGCATCATGAGCATTCATTCATATATGCATCACAAGCATTTTATATATACTCGTTCGTTGTGTTGCGTTTAGAAACCGAGGTTAGCAAGGATCAACCGGAGATTGTAGCAAGGGAGGCACCGGTCTTCTACGAGGTTGGAGTTGATATCTGTGGGGACGAGCCAGAAGAGGAACCCCAAGGTAAGCCCCGGTGCATTTGCCCCTACCTTGCAATTTACAATAATATATTCGCTGATAAAATTGGTGCATTAAGTTTAGGAGTTGAATGTTACCTATTTGATGCATTGACTACCTTGATTACTCCTTATATTATCCTTGTCACTGGGTCATTTTCAAATGCTTAGACTGCTTAGCCTTGCTCAGTAGAGTAGGTTTATAAAAAGAGAGATGCTATTGTTGGGAACCCTTCCGTCGGTATGGGTTGGTATAATTAAAATGAGACCGGGCGGGTAACTTGCACAGTAAATGGAGTCCTGGTGTAGTGTTTCCGCCTGTGTCGCCTAGGGCCCGTTCGCTGTTGGCCCGTTGGATCGAGAACTATTTGTTAGTACTGGTCACATGCTTCGGTAAGCCTTACTGTGGCTATGCCCTTATTGGAACGGCGCACCCGCGCACTGGGAGTGGAGAGATGGCGGGAGTAGCGTGTACCCACCCTGCTCGGTCCCCTGTTGGACGTTACTCAACAAGGCCGTTGTAGGGCAGTGGTGTACTGTAGTCCCGTAGTCCCGGGTGGCGCGGCTCCGGTCCGGTTTGAGCGGATCCACGAGACGGTTGATATATGTGAGTTCGGTCTTGCATATGTCATGTGATAAGGAAGCCCCAGCTGGGTAGATCAAGCGGTTCGAATCGTCGTTTGCTCCATGAGAAAAGGAGACTCGTCCTCGCACCCTCAGCGTAGTTTAATGATGAAACATTGGAGGATTAATGGGTTATTTATGAGATGGATACTTATTTGCTTAGTTAACATTAGCTATAAGGAATGAGACAAATACTTAGTAGTAGGAGCTTTTATGCAAAAGGAAAAACTTTTGATTCTTGCTAAAGCCTTACCTTGACTTTCCCTCAGCCTGCATTCCTGAGTCTTCTCCCCATTTTATTAGTCGGGTAAGTCTTGTTGAGTACTCCTGTACTCAGGGTTCTATGACCCCATGTTGCAGGTGAGACCGCTGAACAAATGTGCTTTGGGCCGTGCTGCATGACCATCTTTCTGGCTGAGGATGATAAGTGATGTGCCCTTGGGCAGGGTTTAATTATATGGATATGTTATCAGACTTTTACCCAGCACTTAGTACTATCGCAACTTGAACTCTTTACCACCTATGTTGTAATAATGGACTCCGGTTTGTAATATTATGGTTATGTAAGACTTCCGCTGTTATCTTCGATCTGGTATTTTGTATGAAATGTATTGTGCTGTAATGATTGTACTCGGATGATTCCTGTGACCTATGGATACGTCGACCGTATCCAACAGATTAATCCAGTCTTGTGGCACACCTACATAGCGGTCAGAGGTTGTTGGACAGATGACAGGTGTAGGTGGGCCACATTATTGGGAGAGTCTGTTACAGAAACAGGACCGGAATCCCGTTGTCTCCTCGTGGGGATGATTTTCGGCTGGAATTTGGAAGTGTAATTCGCGTTCTTGTGTTGTTCTTCGCTTTTTTTCTTTTTCTCTCTAAATTCCTGTCATTCGATCTCCCTCTATGGTGATTTGTTTTCGAATCCGTTTGTTCCTACTTAATCTTTGTTGTGAGTTCTTCACTTTCACAAAAGGAATTTGTCAGAGACCTCACGAGCAAGTAGACCGAACAAATTTTCTCTTGGATCAAGTTTTTGCCTTTTTGCACCGATTTTCTTTGATTCACGGATTTGGAGTTAGGTTCGAGCCATGATCTCCTAGGAGTAGCTCACTAATATTCTTGTGACTCCTCATACCGATTTCTAGCCTTAGAGCTATTGATTTGGAGGAGATCCATTTGAATCGCCGGAAAATCACGCTGCTGTCGGGGGCATCGGACACTAACTCAGTGAGCATCAGACACTATGTTCATCACATCGGACGCTCTGTTGCCATGTGTCAAATAACTAGCTTTAAATGAGCATCAAACGCTCTGACACTAGGCATCGGACGCTATGACGCTCAGACATCGGACGCTGAACTTTCACTGTAGCAACGTCCGATGGCTATGCAGTAATGTTCCAGAACTGTCCATTTTGCATTGGACACGTCCGCCAGGAAGGCATCAGACGCTGATTTGGTTTTCGTCTTTTGTGTTGAGTTCCTAGGATTGTGTAGAGTCCCGTTGTGTTTCTGATAAGCATCCACCCGACATCTAGGGTTGTGGACACTACCAAATCCTTGATTGGCATTTGGGGTTGATTCTTGGGACAACGGTCAAGAGTTTCAGTGAAGAAATTTTAGGCTCCCATTCACCCCCTTCTGGTCACCTTTGTGTTGCATTCTCGGTCCTTCAATTGGTATCAGAGCGGGTTAAGGATCTTAGACCTTAGCCGGTTCCAGATCCACAGAAGGCGACATGGATCGCGACGTGGGGAAACCGTCGTTCTTCGATGGGATGAACTATGCGTATTGGAAGATACGTATGTCAGTGTATCTTCAAAGTTTGAGTGCTTTGGTTTGGGAGATTTGCAGTGCTGCTGATTATGAGGTCTTGGCTGCTCGTGTGACTCAACAGCAGATCGATGACCACGATGCCAATAGTCGAGCCCGTAATGCTCTTTTCTCATGTTTGAGCATGTCTGAGTTGGATCGCGTTTCTCGTCTCACCACGGCTCGGGAGATTTGGGAGACTCTCATGCGTTTTCATGAGGGCACAACTCATGTCAAAACTCATCTCTACGAGTCACATAACCGTGGGTATGAGAACTTTTGACATATGCCTGGTGAGAGCATAGAGAGTTTATTCGCTCGCTTTCAGGTCATTGTCAACAAGATGAGAGCTAACAAAGAGCTTTTGTCATATGACGATCATGAGAGAGCTCTCAATCTACTCCATACTCTTGGTCGGTGTGGGATTCTAAGGTTCAGGCGATCATTGAATCACCTAACTATGAGACTCTCACTTGCGATGTGCTCTTTAGCAAGCTCAAATCTAGTGAGATTGACGCGATGATGAGGGCATCTTATGAGAATCCTTCTAGCCCATCTATGGCTTTGGTTTCTGGCTCATCTGCTAACCCAGCTGGTGGCTTTGCTCTCTCTTCACTACTTTTTGTTACAGAGGAACAACTGGAGTTCATGGGGGATGATGAGTTAGCTTTGCTTGCCAACCGGTTCTCGTGATTTCACAACAATCGCATGAACCAACGCCGTGGAGGAGTAAAAGCTGGATCCTTTGAGTGCGGCGACCCCGACCACTTTTGTGGGCAGTTCAGAGCAACAAGCAGGCTTTCGGCAAGGGCGACCACGACTACAAGTACAACTCGGGCAAGTGCAAGGAGAAGTACACCCCCGCCAAGCACAAGCGGAAGGGTGGCTTCGACAAGGACTACATCAAGCACAAGTACTTCAAGAAAGCCAAGGCTCAGGACCGTGCTTTCCTCGCCTCGCTCAGCGATCTCGACAACAACTAGGACAACAACTCCATGGCCTCAAGCGACGATGAGTTCAAGAAGAGGAAGGTCGAGGACAAGCTGAATGGCCTTTGCTTCTACACCGACACTCCGAGCTTCTGCACCATGGCCCTTGGCGACGAGGTCGTCAGCAAGTTGGAGGAGATTCATCGGAACGACGATGACGACGATGACACCTCCCAAGTATCTCAATCACACGATGATCTTGCTGCTGAGGTTGAGATGCTTAGTGTCGTTCTAGTGAGTCAGGAGAAGATGCTAAAACTTGCTGCTAGAGAGAGGAAGGAGTTCAGGTAGAAGTGGGAGGATGCGATGAAGGAGCTTGAGCAAGCTAAGTCCACCGTTGTAGTCACCGAGGAGGATGAGTGTGAGATGTGCTCCAAGCACATTACTGACCTCTTCACTTTGAGAGGGGAGTATGCAGCTTTAGTTGGAGAGGTGGATGAGCTTAGGGCTAGACCCGTCTTGCTTGGTGCGTGCAAGTCTTGCGCAGGCTTGCAATCCGAGTTGGCCGAGAAGAATGCCAAGATTGTATCTTTTGAGAAGGCCAACCCGGATAGCACTTGTGTGGGTAGGTGTGCTTTGTGTGAGGGTTTGGATATGGAGATTGCAAATGTAAAGCATGACAAGATGCAAACCGAGGAAGAAAACACATACCTTCGGACCATCTTGTCATGGGTTTCTAGTGGTGAGCCGTAGCTTGGCATGATGATTGCTCAATTCAAGCGTGCTGCTGCAGGTCCAGGTGTAGGTTTTGCTCAAGGGTCGGAGTGTGCTGCTTCTTTTGGCAAGGTTGGAGAGTTTTGTGGTCTTAAGCCGAGTGAGAAGCCAAACTTCACCGCAACTCCCAAACTAACCAAGAACCCACCCAGAGAGCCTCCAAGATGGAGTGTACGAGGAACCTCCGAGAGCTCCACCAAAGAAACAAGTGTGGTCTCCAAATCCCAATCACCTAAGGAACAAGCTAGACATTATGCCACCTATCCAAGAGGAGTGCTTGCCACAAAAGAACCAAGTGATCCACACCCAATACCGTGATTACCAACAACCCCCAAGGAGACCAGTGAGGTACCATTGTGAGGACTGTGGCAGAAATGGACACTTGAGGGAGTTTTGCTTTCAGCGCAAGAGAGAGGAACGTCGTACTAGGGAGATGGACAATTCGGACATGTACCATCCTCACCATGATGTACATGCACCGAACGTTCAAAGGAGGGTTGCTAGGCCTAGAGGTCCAATGCCTCAAGGTCCTAGGCCGCGTGGAGGTTTTGCCTGGTGGGATCCTAGTTTGTAGACTACGAACCCCGTGGCGGTGGCTTTGGTTTTGAGCGTTACCCTTAACCGCGTTTTGATTATCGCGGTGAGCGCTCTCCTCCCAGCGGACCACGTTTTCCTTATCGTGGTGATCACTTTCCCCCTAGGCGTGGTAGGAATGGTTTTTCTACTTACTGTTCTTTTGAGCAGTCGGGACAACACTGGTATACTTCTCACTTTACTCACCCAAGTGTTGGACTATATGCTGACCCTATGTCTTTTTGTTGATATAGGTTGGTGGACTGGAGAACATTTGGTTGGTTGACTCCGGGTGCTCAAGACATATGACCGGGGCTTTGAAGTGGTTCTCCAGCCTTAGTACTGTTGCCAGAAACGAGTTTATCACTTTCAGTGACAATAGCCAAGGTAAATTTGTATCGCGTGGTTCTGTGCGAGTGAATGAGCACTTTGTGTTGAAAGATGTTGCTTTTGTATCGAACTTGCACTTCAACCCTTTGTCCGTGTCTCAGCTTTTAGAGGACGGCTATGAGGTTCGTTTTAAACCGAACCTAAGTCGTATTTTGGACTCCCATGGTGATCTTGTGTGTTTGATCTCACCCTATGAGAAACTTTTTTGTGCGGATTTCTCGGATTCTTTTGGCACTTCTCGGTTTCTTATGGCTGGATCTCCCTCTGAGCTTTGGAAATGGCATAGGAGACTTGGCCATTTGAGCTTTGACTTGCTTGCAAGGCATAGTTCACTTGGTTTGATCCAAGGATTGCCTAAGTTACATAAGGAGAAAGATCTTGTTTGCCATCCTTATAGACACGGGAAAATGGTTGCTTCTCCCCACCATCCGGTGAATCAAGTTATGATTAAGCATCCCAGTGAGCGTTTGCATATTGATCTTGTTGGTCCTCCTTGAGTTAGCTTAGTTGGTGGGAAGTGGTATGTGCTTGTAGTTGTTGATGACTATTCGAGATATTCATGGGTTTTCTTCTTGACTGAGAAAAGTGAGACCTTCTCTTTTGCACGCAATTTGATCTTGCGTCTTCAAAATGAGTTCCCTAAGAACTCGATGAGAGCTATTCATAGCGATAATGGTACCGAGTTCAAGAACTCGGACTTTGAGAAGTTTTGTAACTCTTTTGGTTTGGAGCATCTGTTTTCTTCCCCTTACACATGCGGATACATGGGTGTATGCCGGATCTTGAGTGATGAGTGATTGTCAACTGGTTTGATGTGCATGTTCTCTGGCTTGTGTTGTGCAGGTGTGGAGCATGGAGACACTGATCGAAGGCAAGGTGAAGGTCAAGTAGAGACGTGTCGTGCTGATGGACCGGGAGCGGTGAAGGGCGGACGTGAGGCTTGGACTGAGGGACCGGTGCTCTGAGGATCAGCTGTGGTGGCTGACAGCCTGGGACAGCAATGAGCGGAGACTTGCGGGGCACAGTGTTTGAAGGGTCAAGGACCTGGGGACATGTGTCGGTGGACAGGGTGCACGGGCGGTGCATCCCCTCTACGGTTCGGTTTGGTGGTTGAGCCACAGAAAAAACCACCGGTGGATGGTTTCCAGGTTTGGGCCACAAAACCTGGGTGCTGTAGGTTTGCTGAGTTTGGGCCACAAAACTCGGGCTGAGAACGGTTTCCAGGATTGGGCCTCAAAACCTGGGAGCTGGCGGGTTTCTGAGTTTGGGCCACAAAACTCAGGCGATGGACGGCGGGTTTCCCGGTTTGGGCCTCAAAACTGGGGGTTGGTCGTGAAGACAGGTTTCCCGGTTTCGGCCTCAAAACCGGGGGCGAGGTCCGTGAAAAGGACGAGTAGAGCGGTGGCGGCACGTGGCGGCAATCGATGAGATCGCGTCGAGGCGAAGCTACCTATTGTGCGGGCGTGGCCGTCGGATCAGCATCTACTTCGAGTTGGTCCAGAATAACCCTAGGGTTTAGCTGGTTCGCTCTATAATTAGTAGGGGTAGAGTGGGAACTAGAATTAGGAAAAGTAGGGGGAGACACCCACATCCCAAACTATCTCAGTCATTTGCTATTCAACACTTAGGGTTTCCTGCTCTCCCACATCCCTGCTGTAGCTACTGAGATCCGCGGAGAACCATACCTCTGTGTTCATGAGATTTTGAGGAAGTGAGACCGTTATCTCACTATTGTTGCGTGCGGTAGCCACATGGTTGCAAATTCGTGGTTTGATTCGTGTTTTGAATTTGTTCTTCGCGTTCTTCGTTTCTCCATGATTTTCTCGTCACTCGATCTCCCTTTATACTGCGTCTTTTTGAAATCCACTTGAATCAACTTGTTCTTTGATGTGAGGAGAACGTTTCCACCAAAGGAATTCATCTCTACCCTCACGAACAAGTAGATCGGGTTGATTTAAGTTTCGTGGTGCTTTTTCGGTTCATACTCCTTCCCTTTCTATTTCCCGTTGATTGAGTTGATTTGAGCGGATGATTTCATGGGGATAGTCTCCCAACTACCTCGTGATCATCTTCTCCAAGTTTGGGATCAAGGGATTTTGATTTGGATTGGATTTGGGAAGATTTGGGTGAAGGGCGACCGAAATCGCCCTCACTATGTGTTCCCGGACAGTCCACCAGTGAACCACGGACAGTCCGGGCATCGAGCTTCAGCCTGGTCAGTGGCTGCGTGGCTCGTGCGCTTTGCTGTTGATTGAATGGCGGATAGTTCACCGTAGTCGATCGCGGATAGTCCGCGAGTCGACCAGGGAGGTTCAGCAGACTTGCTGTTTTGGGGATTTTGCCAGCGGACAGTCCGCCCCTTCCTTGCGGACAGTCCGACAGTACCGCGGACAGTCCGAGACCGTACCCGTGGACTGTCCGGGACTTCGCAGACTTGTCATGGACAGTGCAAATTGCCTCCCAGGTTATCCGTTTGGTTTTTGGACTTCTCGTTTGACCCTTGAGTTAACCAAGAAACCTCTTTAGGTATCTTTGCTACTTGTTAGCATAGGTATTTCGAGACTTCTTGATGTAGCCTTCCATCTACGTTCGAGGGTCGGTTTTTGGGGGTCAAACTTGAGCCGAAGCATTTGGTATTTGGTTCGCTCTTGCATGGTGGTGCCTCGCTGTGATCCTAGTGATGATCCACTCTCTTCCAAGGGTTGTAGGCATCACGTTTCAGTCGAAATTTTTGGGGGTTGATTTTTGGGACAAAGGCTAAAGTTTCGAGAGAAATTTTTAGGCTTCCATTCACCCCCCCCCCCCTCTGGTCGCCTTGCTTTTGCATTCTCGGTCCTTCAATTGGTATTGGAGAGGGTTAAGGATCTTCCACCTTAGCCAGTTCCAAATCCACAAGTGGCGACATGGATCGCGGCGTGGGCAAACCGCTATTTTTTTATGGGATGAACTATGCGTATTGGAAGATATGTATGTCGGCCTATCTTTAGAGCACAGGTGCTTCTGTCTGGGAGATTTGCAACAAGGCAGATTACGAGGTCTTGGCTGCTCGTGTGACTCAGCTACAGATCGATGAGCACGAAGCCAATAGCCGAGCCTGTAATGCTCTTTTCTCGTGTTTGAGTATGTCTGAGTTTGATCGCGTTTCTCACCTCCCCACGGCTCGTGAGATTTGGGCGACCCTCATGCGCTTTCAAGAGGGAACCACTCAAGTCAAATCTCGTCTCTACGAGTCGCACAAGCGGGAGTATGAGAACTTTAGACACAAGCCTGGTGAGAGCATAGAGAGTTTATTCGCTCGCTTTCAGGTGATTGTCAACAGGATGAGGGCTAACAAGGAGTTGTTGCCTTTCGACGATCATGAGAGGGCTCTCAAGCTTTTGCATACTCTCGATCGGTCGGTATGGGACTCCAAGGTTCAGGCGATCATCGAATCGCCTAACTATGAGACCCTCACATGCGACGAGCTCTTTAGTAATCTCAAGTTTAGTGAGTTTGATGCCATGGCGAGGGCTTCTTATGAAAATCCTTCTGGCCCATCGATGGTTTTGCTTTCTGGCTCTTCTGCTAACCCCTCTGGAGGATTTGCACTTTCCTCTCTTATTTCTATCACAGAGGAGCAGCTGGTGTTCATGGGAGACGACGTGTTGGCTTTGCTTGCCAAGCGGTTCTCGCGGTTTCGCAACAACCGCATCAACCGACATCGTGGAGGAGGATGCGCTGAGTGTTTCGAGTGTGGTGATCCGGACCACTTCATCACCAACTACCCAAAGAAGAACAAGCAAGCGGCAGGCAAGGGCAATCGTGGCCACAAGTACGACTCCGGCTGGCACAAGGAGAAGCACGCTCCTCCCTAGCACAAGCGGAAGGGCGGCTTCAGCAAGGAGTACACCAAGAAGAAGTACATGGAGAAAGCCTAGGCCGAGCAGCGTGCTTTCTTCGCCACGCTGAGCGACGTCGATGACTCGGATGACGACTCCGCTGTTTCAAGCGACGACGAGTCCGAGAAGAAGAAGAAGATTGAGGACAAGCTAAATGGCCTCTGCTTCTTCGCCGACAACGAGGGCTTTTGCACCATGGCCCTCGGCAAGGAGGTCGACAGTCAGCTGGAGGAGTCTGCTCAGAACGATGATGACGACGACGACACCTCCTAGGTCTCTCAGACCCTGACAGACCAGGATGTCAGAGATATCATCAGAAGATGAGTACTCGGACTGACCCTGGATGGCACGGGAGATCCTAGGACATAATACGAAGTCTACATGGATTAGGACTCTCATTGTAACTTAGTCGAGTTCTTAAAGGAAGTCTTGTAATTAGAATAGGACTCCTCTGGTTGCAACCGACTAGGACTCGGTCTATGTCATGCTTCACCTGGATATATAAGGGGAAGCAGGCGCCGGCTCCTATCATCGAATCTGGAATCACAACACAAGGCACATGCTGCACTGGACTTGACGTATTACGCTATTAAGCGGCCTAATCCAGTATAAATTGTTGTCCCTGTGTACTCGCTGAGTTCTATGAACGCCGATCCCCACCGAACAAATCATCTGAGATTCCTCAAGACGAGTTGCCGGTAAACAAACACCGGCAGCTAGCGCGCCAGGTAGGGGCTCTCGGTGATTTGATGATGTTGGCACCAAAAGTGACACACTGTGCCAATCACACAGCAAGCCGGAGAAGCTGGCTTCAAACGTGGCCCGGGTGCTCAGAAGTCCGGTGCGTGCTAGTCAGTTTGCCCTGCAACTAACAAGGGAGATAAACTGTTAAATACAAAGCTGGAACATGTCGGGTATGACCAGACAGTTCCAAAATATAAGGCCCTGAAGCCACTTACGACGACATATAGCTATGAAAGCTATCTGTCAACAGGTTTAAAGATTATTCGGCAATATGAACAGAGTTACATGAATAACAGGTTGCCGAACACGTTTGTATGAGAATCGTACTTGCATGATGCATTAAATATAAGTTAAAACTTAACCAATCTCGATTGTACAACCGAGTTGGGATCCATGGGGATCGAACATACAAACTAAGCATGACTAAGCTAATCTAAAGCCTGCGCCTGCCGCACGACACCTAGCCTTGTCATAGATCAAACATACTTAACATGCATGGACCCTCTCCACATGGCAATCCAGATACGATCCAATCGGCTATTACGAACAATAGACCTACTGCATGAAAGACTTTTCGATAATAAACGTGAAAGAACAGAGCAGATCTATAAAGATGAAGCCGAACCGGACGGTATCTAGATTGGGCAAAAGTGTTATGATGAAATAAACATAACAAAACATATAACACAAGGTAACTTAATGAATCTATCAGATTGCCAAATCTAACAGAGCCGATAACTATTTTTACTCATGACTCAATCCGCCGCACGATACAAGGCATAAGCAAAAACCTCCCGTCATAAGCTTAGATCCGCCGCATGATACTAAGCTTAACGTACGAGACTACTTGCACCATATCTAAATCCGCCGCACGATACTAGACATGATAACAAGGTTGCCGGAACTTACAGAGGTCGACGGATCGATGGCCCCTCTCGAAGAACACGACGACACGACTTGAACTCGAAGATGGCACGGGGCCGGGTTGGTTGTATTGATTGTGAACCTCTTTTACAATAGCCTCAGGGTTTATATTTATACCCTGGTGTTCTCTGAGTCCTAGAAGGACACGACTACAACGATAGAATTAGGAAGCTTATCAAAATATGATGCCTTCTACTCTAAGTTTCCTTCAATAACCGGCATGCACTAAAATGACGAGATCCTTATTGCATAAGCCCTCTGATTATGCCGTATTTGCCATCTTCTGACGCAAAGCCGTCCCAACTTGAGATAGCCGACCACAGCACTATATTGCCAAATTCATTCGCCATTGACCAGCTCCCCCACAGCCTCGCCGAGTCTCATTAAGTTAGTCGACCGCGTCCGCCGTCTGCCGAATCCTTCAAGCGGCGGCGTTCGCCGAATCTTCATAGTGCCGGTCCACTTGTCATAGTGCGAAAACTCGATGTTAACACATGCCCCCTAATTTTGGGATAAATGTTTTATTCTAAAATTCATTTTCTCCTTTTCGCACCACTATAGAGTCTCTGGAAGCATCCGACTTCCCACGCCATTAATCATCACAGCTGCCGACTCGCCTCCCGATGCACTCGAGATCCTTTAAAACTTCCTCTCTATTCCATTTCGGCCTGAGCTTCCCGAATTCCTTTGTTCAGCTTCTTCATCTAGAAAAACCCTCTCTTCTCTTGCCCTGAACCGGAAAATGTCTTCCCAAGCAAGCCGTTACAGTCTCGAGCTCGGCGACACCAGCACTTCTAAGAGAAGGTTGCTTCTTCTTTGATCTTTTCGCTTTGGATGTTTAGGCCTCATTTTGTTTCCTCTTCAGGAGGACTGGCGACGACCTCACCGAGGACCTGGCTCAGAAGGTCACAGACCTCCAGTCTGATCTAGGAAAGAAGAATCGGGAGATTACTCAAATCTCTCAGGAGCGCGATGCTTTTCGGGAACAAGCCATCGGTAAGCATCCCCCAACTGTCCTTTTCTTATCCCTTTCCTCTGCTTGACCCCTCTTTCTTTCAGCTCTGGAGACTAGGCTCCACTCCCTCGAAGCCGCTATTGCCGACCTTGCTACTTCAGCCAATGTGTCAGGCACGGTGGCTCTAAGGCAGGTGAATGAGATCAAGCGGGTCCTTCCTGACATTTCTAGGGCCGGCATGGGCTACGGCGCAGCACTTGCCTTCAATGCCGTCCGAATCCATTCTGGCGCCGACTACCGCCATTTTGACGTTTGTGAGCGAGGACTAGAATTTAGGATAGCACGTTCTCTTGAGGATATGAAAGAAGCCGGAACAGACTTGGCCGAATCTTTCGATTCTGATCTTCCGATTAGAAATAGAATGACATGGACGAACTGATCCTTCATTTGTAATCGACTCTTGTTATGTGAATAAGAAGTCCTTTTCTCTATTTTCTTGAAATCAATCTGTGACTGATCTTTCGGGATCAACGCGTATTCTATTCCATGTACTTGGCCATTTGTACCTTGTAATATATCTGTATTTTGCATCCAATCGGTTACCGTTCTGATGACATCGTGTTTAACCGTGTGAACCTATTCGGCAATCTGGCTAGTGTTTGTCCCGAACACCTAAATCGGCAGTTTTGCCGAAGCCAGGCGCTCTATTCCCCGCCGAACACGTGAGTGCATTCAGACGGTTTGCACAGCCCATTACTGTAGAGGCCCATCTTGGGAAGCAGAAAAACCCCAATCCACCGGTTGATTTTCGGCATAAACCGTCCCTGGAGGCCTGCCTTCTCCCAATCTTGCATCCGCTCCTCTAGTACTCTCGCTGCCTCGGCTTCCTTGCTCACTCCGCCCCAGAAAACCCTAACTTTCCGAGTGCAATGGCGAGCCATGATGACCGCGGCAAGCGCCCGGCGACTGAGGAGGCCGAAGGGAGCCGCGCTCGGCGCCTCCGTCAGCGCGGGTAGGACTCCTCGCTTACGTCTTTTGTGGTAGTTTCTTGAAAACCACGCTCACGCTCTGTTACTGTTCGCCGACAGGGTCCCCGTTATCTCTTCCGCCGGCGGGCATGCCTGGCCTTCTCCAGCACCGGGGAGGCCAGAGGCTCCACCATTGGGCTCGTCAAGCTCCTCCAACAGCCTCTCCTACCACTCCCATCCTTGGGAGGCGAGCCCGGACCGGGACTCCGACGGTGGCCTCTACGACCACAACGATGCCTTGAACTTCATGGCGCTGCGGGACGAGCCCCGGGAAGAGCTGGCCGTCGTCTCGAAGCAGTACGGGATTGACCAGCTGGAATGGGAAGACCAGCGCCGGCAGTTCTGTGACGCAATCACGGGTATGGACGCCCAATCTTGGATCTGCTTTCGGTCGTTCTCATTGATCTTTTAATCGATCCATTCCATTTTGCCGCTCACAGCGTTGTCTGAAGAACTGGAGCGCCTGAAGATGGCAGCGAACGCCGTCGCAGACCGGGTGAACGCCCAGGGCGTCACCGCCGATGCGCGTTTGGCCAACGTGTACGGCCGCATCGAGCAGGTCGCCCTGCAGGGTGTGCACCACGACGTGGCGCTGGGGCTGTCGGCGCTAACGGTCCGCACGGAGGAGGACTTCTCCGTGACGCCGGTTGGCTTCCCCGGCGGGGCATGTCCGGAGGACGTCGAGCAAATCAACGATTTTCTGGACTCCTACGAGGATCATGCTCACGCCCTCACCGCAGTCACCAATCCGCAGACGGTCATCAACAAGGTGCTTGGTAACTGATCTGCACTTTCGTACCGCCCCAACTTATGAACAATGTTCTACTTTGCTATGTTCACGCATACAATCCGTTTTCCCTTTCTGTGCTTGTCTAGTGTTCGACCTCTTCGTTGAACCGATTGCACAGCACCGTGTGCATTTGGTTCTGTTTTAGCGTTCTTCGCGCTAAAGGCGACACATGTCGTGTCGGCTGTTTTTGCTCTAAGGGCGATAGAACCTATCGGCCATTTTTTGTGCTAAGGGCGATACAACCTTGTATCGGCCGTCGGCGCCCGCTAGTCCTTGATTCCGTTATGCACCGACCTCCACGCTAGGATGAAATCTCTTTAGATAACGTCCATTAATTGCCCTAGCAAACTCTTCTCCTTGGAGGGTTTTCAGAATGTACGCATTACCCGGAGCACGTCTCAGAATTCGAAAAGGTCCTTCCCAGTTAGGGGACCATTTGCCGAATGCCTTATCTTTGGTACCAATTGGCAAGACAATTTTCCAAACCAAGTCTCCTTCTTCGAATCCTTTTTCTTTCACTTTCGAATTGTAGTACTTGGCAACGCATATCTTGTTCCTTTCAATATTTTCCAAGGCCTTGAGACGAATCAAATGCAAATCTTCTAGCTCATCCATCATCAAATCTTTATAATTCCCTTTGGTTAGATCGTTCTGCAATGTAACTCGTCTTGACCCCGATTGCAATTCCCATGGTAGCACTGCGTGATGCCCGTAGACCAACTCGTATGGCGACGTCTGAGTCGACCCATGACAAGCCATTCGGTAAGCCCACAAAGCTTCGTTGAGTACCAAGTGCCACCTTTTAGGTTTCTCTTCAATCTTCTTTTGAATGATTTTAATCATGATTTTGTTAGAAGCCTCTGCCTGCCCGTTGGCCTGTGCATAGTAAGGAGAGGAATTACATAGCTTAATCCCCATCCCTTCGGCAAAGCCACAAAACTCCGAGGAAGTGAACTGAGTTCCCTGATCGGTAGTGATGGACTGAGGGATGCCGAATCGGTAAATGATGTGCTCCCTGACGAAGGACACCATGTTCTCTGATGTCACCTTCTTCAATGGGATGGCTTCAACCACTTAGTGAAAATCCGTGGCTAACAAAAAACAAAATTATGTCCCTTGCTAGATGGAGGGTGGATTTGGCCGATCAAATCAATGCCCCATCCTCTGAAAGGCCAAGGCTTAATGATCGGATTCATGGCCGATGCTGGGGCCCTTTGCACATTGCCGAATCGCTGGCAATCCTGACTACCTCTGTAGTACACAAAGCAATCTTCGAGCATAGTCGGCCAAAAATATCCAATCCTCCTGATTAACCATCTCATACGGTGAGCCGACTGGTGTGCACCACATACGCCTTCGTGCACCTCATACATCAGTTTCCTAGCCCCGTATTGGTTCAGGCATTTAAGCAAAACCCATCTATGGATTTGTAGTACAATTGATTGTCCAAGAGCGTGAACTTAGAGCCTTGTACCTGAGTTTTCGGGAGACTTTCCTGGATGGGTCCCTGAGGTAATCGGCAATGTTGTCTCTCCAGTCTTCAATTGCCTGATTATCACTGGGACTGCTTGATCATCTTCTGGGGTTGTTTGCTCTTCCTCAAGTGCAAAAATGTTTTGATTCTCCCTATACCCGGATGCTGCCTGAGCCAACTGGTTTGCTTCTTTGTTTTGCCCCCTAGGAATATGTTGCAAGGTTGCTGATCGAAACTGTCTAAGGAGCTCTTGGCAACCTTTGAGATATTCCTGCAGCGTGTCGTTTTTGCATTCGTACTCACTGTCAGCTGCCTGATCACCAACTCTGAGTCACCGAAGATTTCTACGGCGTCTGCCTTAACGTCCACGAGCAACCGCAATCCCCGAAGCAATGCCTCATACTCCGCTTGATATTAGTCACCGGGTACTCGACCGGTATAGAGTATTTGAAAGGTGCCCCCTTGGGAGAAATCAACATGATCCCGACTCCACCACCTTTGCTACACGACGATCCGTCAAAAAACAACGCCCAGGGGGCAATGGTTACTATGTTAGCGTTAGAATCACGATGGTGAGTGACGAAATCAGCCATAATCTGGCCTTTAACAGCCTTTGCCGATTCAAAACGCAAATCAAATTCAGAAAGGGCTAAAACCCATTTGCCGATCCTTCCACTTAAAATCAGCATTGATAACATGTGCTTGATTACATCAAACTCTGATACTACCACGCATTCGGCATTCAATAGATAGTGCCGAAAACTTAGTACAGGAATAGAAAAACACACAAGCACAACTTTTCCGTAGCCGAATACCTCGTTCGGGGTCCAGTAGCCTTCGGCTAAGATAGGCAATGACTCTCTCTTTTCCTTTGAATTCTTGCATGAGGGCCGACCCAATCGTTAGGTTGTCGGCCGCCACGTACAACTTGAAAGGCCTGTCGAGTTGTGGAGGAACCAATACTGGTGGTGCCTTCATGTACTCCTTGATCTCATCGAAAGCCTTTTGTTGCACGTCACCCCACACGAACTCCTGATCTTTCTTGAGCTTCAACAGTGGAATAAATGGCAGCACGCGCTCGGACAGGTTGGATATGAACCTTCTGACAAAGTTGATTTTGCCGAGCAGTGATTGAAGTTCTTTGAGATTGGTCGGCGGCACTACCTTATCAATTGCTTCTTGCTCTTCTTGCCGACTTCGATCCCCTTTTTGTGGACCAGGAATCCCAGAAACTCACCAGCCGACACCCCAAATGCACACTTGGTTGGATTCATCTTTAAACCATGTTTCCTTGTGCACTCCAAGGTCTTCATAAATCGGCTATGTGTCTTTCTTTGCCTCTGGATTTGATCACCACGTCATCAATGTAGATCTCTACGATTTTGCCTGATCAGCTCATGGAATATGTAATTCATGGCTCGCTGGTAAGTGGCATCGGCATTTTTCAAACCAAAAGTCATGACCATCCATTCAAAAAAAACCTATATGGCTGGGGCACCTGAAGGCGGTCTTTGCCACATCCTCTGCAGCCATGAAGATCTGGTTGTAACCTGCGTTGCCGTCCATAAAGCTTATGATTTCAAAACCGGCCAAAGCATCTACTAGCAAATCGGCCACCGGCATTGGATAACCGTCCATAGGAGTGGCTTGTTGAGGTTCCTGAAGTCGATGCAGACTCTCATCTTCCCGTTTTTCTTGTACATCGGGACAATATTGGAGATCCATTCCGCATATCGACACGGCCGGATGAAGTTAGCTTCTAGTAATCTTTCCACTTCCTTTTCACGTCGGCCAAACACCTCCTCCTTGTAGATCCTGCGCGGAGGTTGTTTGTATGGGCGGTATCCAGGTTTGATCGGCAACTTATGCTCAACAATGGACCGATCTAATCGGGCATCTCTGTGTAGTCCCACGCAAAACAGTCTTTGAACTCTTTTAGAAGATCTACTAGCTGCATTCTGAAATCAGGGTCTAAACTGGAACTTACAAACATCGGCCTCTTCTTACTCGTATCACCAACATCCACCTCATCTAACTTGTCGGCCGACGCGAAACCACGTCCCAGTTTGCCCTCGCTGTTGTCGGTTGGGTTGTCCATCTAAAAGAAGCTTTGAGAGCCGATTGCTTGGATCGGCTGTTGATCCCAACCGTAGATGTTGACAGGACCTTCTCCCCACACGCGATCGGAGAAGCAGTCTACCCCGTCGAATTCCCAGTAGGTGGGCTCAATGGTGGCAACACTCACCGAGTCGTCAGCTTGGACAATCTCGATGTCATCTCCAACCCACTGTATGAGTATTTGATGCATGGTTGAAGGTGCAGCAGTTGACGTGGATCCAATCCCTGCCCAAAAGCAGGCTATATGCCCCCTTGCCGTCAATGACAAAGAAGGTCGTAATGAGCGTCTTGGATCCAATCATCAGTTCCACGTGCACGGCACCCCGAGTGTCGGAGGGATTGCCGGCAAAGTCGCGGAGAATCATATCCGTTTTGAGCAGGTCTTCATCGTTCATGCCCAGCTTTCTAAACGTGGCGTAAGGCATGAAGTTGATTGCTGCGCCACCATCAACAAACATCTTGGTTAGCGACTTCCCGTTGACGTACCCCTTGACATACAACGGCTTCAAATGCCGATGCTTGGCTGGCTTGTCAAACGCTGCCTTCTGAGACAACATGAGCTGTGCCGCGAGCTCGTCGTGCTCGGCCTCGTCGGAATCCGAATACACCTCGTCCTGTGCCCTCCGGCCGACAGGAGCCATGAACTCCAGGGGAAGGAAGAAAGTCATGGCCACGTCAGTGCCCTTGTCAGCGTCATCTGGTTTTTCCTTCGGGCGCCATTCTTGCTTCTTCCCATTGGCGGCTGCTTCTTCCAACTCCCTGTTCCGGAGGCGCTGCACTCTCCTTTTCTAGCTTTTTCTGAGCCCTGGTGGGCACCACTGCCCCTTTTGCCACCTATATGGGCGAGGCTGTGCCTCCTCGCCGTCGTCCTGGTGGTGCACCCACTCTCGATCGGCATATCTCTTGGCTTGCCGGCCGGGCTTTCCGTTTTCAGGCGCCGATCGCTCATCGGGATGCGAGCTCCCAACCTTTCGTGAACGGGATGGCGGTTGACCCGATCCTGCCTATACCCCCTGTACTGATCGCTGCATTCGGGGCAGTTGTTGACGGCAGGCAGTTTCAAGCCTTCTTTCCAGCAGTGGCGGAAGAAAGGGCAGCCCAGTGCTCTTGCTCCTGCTCTTGGCGGTGTTCCTATTCCCAACGATGGGCCTGTTCTCTGTGGTAAGCCCTCTCCTCCAGATGATACCGGTGCTCTCCCGTGTGACCGTCTTCACGCTGGTATTCCTCTTCGAGTTCTCGCTCTTCGCGTTGGAGACGCCTCTGCTCTTTCTCATTTTGCTGGCGCCATTTGTTAAGGAGATCTCTGTGGGTAGGCCTGCGCCTGGAAGATGACTCTCCGTGCTCGTATCGGCTATTCGTGGCTTGGGCGCGCTGCCGGAGCTCATCGCCAGTGATTTGCCGATCGGGATCCACTGCGCCAGACTCGCGTGCCTTGTCGGAGGTGAGGACTTTGACTTTGCCCTTGCCTCTAGGATCTGCTGGGGTTACCATGTTCACTGAGAAGAACACGGCATTCTGGGAGAAGGGGTTTGCATCGATCTTCATCTTGCCATTGAACTTGATGTGGCCGTCCTGGATGGCTTTCTGGATCCTCGTCCTGAACACACGACAATCATTAATAGAATGAGTGTTAGTGTTATGAAAACCGCAGTACTTCTTGTCCTTGACTCCTCCAGGACGCAGCATCGGGTGATCCGGGGGTAGCCTGACTCTTCCTTCGGCAACCAGGAACTCGAAGAGCTTGTCGGCTTTGGTGACGTCGAAGTCGTATGTCCCCTTCTGCTGGCGTAGCCATTGCTTGTTGGCTTGGGTCGGCTCCTTGTCCTAGTTGAGCTCTACAGCGGCCACCTCATCTTCCGCGTCGGTATAGTCATCGGCTTCGTCCAGGAAAGCCTGATACATCTGCGCCGCGACATTGTCCTTCTGGAAACGCCTTCCCTCCGGAAGCCTTGCGCTTGGATAGTCATCTCATTCAACCGGCGGGAGAGATGACCCAAGTCTTCAAACTCCTGACCGAACAGCTTGTCCCTGATGCTCGGGAGCATGCCTGCCACGGCCAATGGTGGAAGCTGATCGTCCGGCAGGTGCATGCCGAAGCACTGGCTCTTGACTTCCCTGAACCTGCGCAGGTAGTCCTGTGGTGTCTCATTTGGCTTCTGGCGTACGTACATGATGTCCACCAGTTTCTTCTCCTTGGTGCCCGTGTAGAAGTGTGTATGGAACTTTTGTTCCAAGTCCGCCCAAGAGAGAATAGAGCCCGGCGGTAGTGACGTGAACCATGCGAATGCCGGTCCAGTGAGTAACAACGGGAAGTACCGAACCCTGAAGGCGTCTTCGGTATTGGCCTCCCCAAGCTGGAGCAGATAACGACTGACGTGCTCCACCGTGCTGGTGTCGTCTAAGCTGGAGAACTTGGACAGGTCTGTCGGCACTTTGACTCTAGGAGGTAGAGGCACACGGTGGAACCATTCGGGGAACGGGGACCTGTAAGCATACGTGCCCTTAGGCTTCAGGCCGAAAGTACGCTGCATCATATCCGCCATCCTCTCTAGCATGACATCGACATTAGAGTCGGCGGTTTTTTTCGGCCGCGGCTTCCCATATCCTGGATGCGGGGCGCCCTCTATGTTGTGAGGCTCAAGCATCTCATGGAGCCCATTCCGTAGTAGTCCTTTATGAGCCTATAGGATTGCGGGGAGATCTTGCATGTTGACTCTGGCGGCTGACCCTTAGTGCCGAACGTGAGCTGCCCCATGGTCGGCAACGGGCCTTCTGGCGTGTGCTTCTCTTGAATGGTCATCCCGCTTGATTGAGCCTTAGGCGGGGTCTCCTCACCGGCAGCTCCTGCCCCCTTGAGGTGATTCGGCAGATTGAAAAGATGTGGTCCTGCTATAGGCCAAACTCGGCCTCCATAAGTTCGTCGGCCTTGGGGCCGAATTGGGCGATCATGATGGTGCGGAAAGTGTTGAGAAACGCCCCATGCATGCGACCGATGGCACCAGAGACAGCTTCGTTGATCATATGAGACATTTTCAACACTGCCTCTGCTTCCCCGGGATCATTCGGGTTGAGTTGGACGGGCTTCGGTAGATCGTGCAAACGGCGAACCTTTCCGCTTTTGTTCTTGGAAAAGGCTTCTAGGCACTTGGCCTGGAATTCGGCACAAGCATCATCCACCTGCTCTCTGTACTCGTCGGGTAGTTCAGTGAGCTGCACCTGCACGAGCCCCGCCTTGTTGCTGGCCTCGGCTTCAGTGACTTCGGCCATCGCTGCAGGAAAAAGGGGTCCCACCGGGCGTGCCAAAAAGTGTGTTGGCACCAAAAGTGACACACTGTGCCAATCACACAGCAAGCCGGAGAAGCGGGCTTCAAACGTGGCCCGGGTGCTCAGAAGTCCGGTGCGTGCCAGTCAGTTTGCCCTGCAACTAACAAGGGAGATAAACTGTTAAATACAAAGCTGGAACATGTCGGGTATGACCAGACAGTTCCAAAATATACGGCCTGAAGCCACTTACGATGACATATAGCTATGAAAGCTATCTGTCAACAGGTTTAAAGATTATTCGACAATATGAACAGAGTTACGTGAATAACAGGTTGCCGAACACGTTTGTATGAGAATCGTACTTGCATGATGCATTAAATATAAGTTAAAACTTAACCAATCTCGATTGTACAACCGAGTTGGGATCCATGGGGATTGAACATACAAACTAAGCATGACTAAGCTAATCTAAAGCCTGCGCCTGCCGCACGACACCTAGCCTTGTCATAGATCAAACATACTTAACATGCATGGACCCTCTCCACGTGGCAATCCAGATACGATCCAATCGGCTATTACGAACAATAGACCTACTGCATGAAAGACTTTTCGATAATAAACGTGAAAGAACAGAGCAGATCTATAAAGATGAAGCCGAACCGGACGGTATCTAGATTGGGCAAAAGTGTTATGATGAAATAAACATAACAAAACATATAACACAAGGTAACTTAATGAATCTATCAGATTGCCAAATCTAACAGAGCCGATAACTATTTTTACTCATGACTCAATCCGCCGCACGATACAAGGCATAAGCAAAATCTCCGTCATAAGCTTAGATCCGCCGCACGATACTAAGCTTAACGTACGAGACTACTTGCACCATATCTAAATCCGCCCACGATACTAGACATGATAACAAGGTTGCCGGAACTTACGGAGGTCGACGGATCGATGGCCCCTCTCGAAGAACACGACGACACGACTTGGACTCGAAGATGGCACGGGGCCGGGTTGGTTGTATTGATTGTGAACCTCTTTACAATAGCCTCAGGGTTTATATTTATACCCTGGTGTTCTCTGAGTCCTAGAAGGACACGACTACAACGATAGAATTAGGAAGCTTATCAAAATATGATGCCTTCTACTCTAAGTTTCCTTCAATAACCGGCATGCACTAAAATGACGAGATCCTTATTGCATAAGCCCTCTGATTATGCCGTATTTGCCATCTTCTGACGCAAAGCCGTCCCAACTTGAGATAGCCGACCACAGCACTATATTGCCGAATTCATTCGCCATTGACCAGCTCCCCCACAGCCTCGCCGAGTCTCATTAAGTTAGTCGACCGCGTCCGCCGTCTGCCGAATCCTTCAAGCGGCGGCGTTCGCCGAATCTTCATAGTGCCGGTCCACTTGTCATAGTGCGAAAACTCGGTGTTAACAGATGATTAAGAGCTCGACAAACCACGTCAACATGTTCTCGGCGGGATCAATTTTCATTTTTGGCTCGTGGACTTGCATCGCGGATGATCAAGGGAAGCTACATCGACAACTTCACACTGAATCAGAAGCGCAAGCCACGCCAAAGATGGACCATCTCACCCAGAACCTAGCAAACCTTGCAATTCAAGATCCGCAGGAATCTGAGGACCAAGATGAAGCATCCGACTCCTACTCGGGCTCGAACTCTGAGACCAAAAAGGACTCGGATACCAGAAATGACATTACCTTTGGACTGTGAAACTCGGCTGAAAACTTCCAAGACCTAATTGGTGCAAAGTTCAAAGAGTTTCAACGGATCCCCTTGAACGGAGCCCAACAGGGACTCATTTTCAGCTCAACCGAGGAGGGTAACATTGTCCATTGGCCAATACAACCAACTCCGGATAGGTTAGTTGGTACAAACGACCAGCAACTTCCATATCAACATGGGCATCAGCTCCCCTTTGAGGAACACGACACCTCAACAGAAATAATCTCTAGTACCTCTACTCTGGAGTCGGTTACACCGGGATCAACAAACCAGGGCTACACTCGTGAAGTCTTGATGGCAGGGCTTCAGCCATCTCTACAACCTCCAACCCCTCCAGACATCTTGCGAGATGATGAAACCCTGAGTATGTGAAGGACCAGATTAGCGACCAGAGGGGGGGGTGAATGGGAGCCTCAAATTCAACTCGTGAATAGTATGGCCGTTGTCCCAGAAAGTCACCCAAAAACGAAGACTTGAAACGACCGGAGAGTTGACGACCTACGAGTAGGTGGATACCCTAGGAGATGTCCTAGTGGTACAGCGGAACCTCTGGAGAAACCACAAAACCAACTCCCAAAGCCAAGGAACAAAACAGCACAAGCAGCCGTTTCGCGGACTGTCCGAGGTCAGGATCCCGGAATGTCCGCTGAACACCGGGCTGTCCGCCACTAGAGGTGCGGACTGTCCGCCGGCAAAAGTTCCCAAAACAGACTGATGTGTACCAGCCCTATTCGAGTCCCGGACAGTCCGCGGTTTGAACGCCAGACTGTCCGAGGGTCTCGTGAACAGTAACACACAAGCGTTCGATGCAAACACTGTGCTGCGTCCGATGTGACCCTGGACTGTCCGCCGGTCACGAGACCGAGAACAGTATCGCGCTGCGCAGAACTGAACCGTGCAAGTCCCGATCCCCGGACTGTCCGCCGCTGGGGGCGCGGACTGTCCGCGGATGAAAAAAGAAAGCCAAAAACGCTCGGGACAAAAGGCAAATTCGATCGAAACTTCACCAAACCAAAAGTCACTTCGATCAAAGTTCTCCCAAGTGCTCCTCAATGTATTGGGGTGCTAATCCAAAGAAATCATCGCACCAAACCAAGTCAATTGAGAGAAATCCGAGGATCACCGAAAAGGGGAAGAAAAGAGGAACGAACACAAAATCGACCCGATCTATGGATTCGTGAGGTTATAGCAGAATTCCTTCGGTGGAAAGAAGGATCTCACGACCGAGAATGAATTGATTCAAGTGGAATCAAAAACCATCTCGCGGAGAGGAGGAACGAGACAATTCTCCGGGGGATGAAAAACCAAAACGTGAAGAACACAACACACAAGACACGATTTGATTTCAGCCGAAATTCCTCCACACGAGGAGACAACGAGAATACGGTCTCGTTTCCTCAAAAGATCCAAATACACAGAGGTATGATTTCCGTCTCTGCGGATCGCTTGCAGCGAGGTATGATTAGAACCTAAGCGAGGGCTAGAGAGAGAGTACTCAGGAACTAATGACTGCAGGGATGAGGAGAGAGGAGGGGTTCCTCTCTTATTTATAGCCTAAAACAATAATCCCCTTTCTACCCCTAGATACAAGAGCAAAGCGGCCAACCCTAGGGGTATCCCGGTCCAACTCTGCTGATGGTTGATCCGACGGCCCCGCGCCCATTTCATCCTTAGCTTCGCCTCGACGCAAGCCTCAGGATGCCACCATGTGCCGCCCTGTCGACCGCTGCGCCTACCTCGCCGATAGCTGCGCCGCCGCGCCAGCCTCTCCACGCCGCCACGCGTCGACCGTCCTTTTTGCGGACCTCCCACCGGTTTTGAGGCCGAAACCGGGAAACCTGGGCTACCCCCCGGTTTTGAGGTTGAAACCGGGAAACCTGTCCTCAGGCTGAGTTTTGTGGCCCAAACTCAGAAAACCCGCGCGACCAGGTTTGAGGCCCAAACCTGGAAACCGTCCACGCCGAGTTTTGAGGCCCAAACTCGGAAACCGGCCACCCCGAGTTTTGAGGCCCAAACTCGGAAACCGTCGAGGGTAGCTTTTAGAGGCTCAGCTACCGAACCCATGCCGTAGACGGGTGTGGTTCGCACACCCCGAGTCCCAGCACCGATGCCGGAGCATGTCATGCCTCCACGCCGGGCACAGTGCATTCGCCATCCTTCTCGGCCTCCCGCCAAGTGTCACGACGCCATCACCTTCCTCCCGACTCGGCCGATGCACCTCACATCCCATGTCCTCTTGCTTGTCAACGCCACGTGCTAGCTACCACAGCTGGTCCTCAGGTCTCCTGGTCCGTCGGTCCAAGCTCCACGTCCGCCCTTCACCGTTCCCGGTCCGTCGGCACGGCACGTCCCTACTTGACCTTCACCTCACCTTCGACCACTGCCCGAGCACCGCACCTGCACATCAACACAGCCAAGAGACATGTTGCCCGTTGATCGATCACTCATCACTTAGGAAGGGAACCACAAGGGCACATATCAACCTTGTGTTCTCAATCTGCCCCTTGATGAGTGCATCATCAACTCATAGTAACCGTAACCAAAATAGAAAGAAAGCAGAATTCGGTAGAAGGAGAAAAACTCATTCGAAATGCTCAAAAACCAGAGAAAAGGTCGAAGAAGGACAAATCGAGATAAGCGAAGCTTGGTCCCCAAAGACATGCTAACGGTTTGACACAACCAAGCAAGAGATCGGAGCAACAACTCATCAAGGAGCAAAACTCAATCAAAACAGAGCACATGACTTGGTTCCCAAAGACATGGGCAACGGCTCGACGCAACCAAGTCAGAAACAAGCTAGTCCTCAAGAAGAGGCAGAAAGGGCTCAACACCACTAGCTGAAGGCTCTATACCAAATGAAGACTGCATAAGAAGCAGCTACTACTAGTCCCTCAAGATAGAGGCACAGAGGCTCAACACAACCAGCTGTAAGCCCGATACCAATCAAGAACCATCAAAATATGATGAAAAACAACTAGTCCCTCAAGACAGAGGCACAGAGGCTCGACACAACTAGCTGAAACGATCGATATCAAATAAAAGCCGACTTAGAGCAACATAGGCAAGAAGACTCCCCCTTACTCAAAGAACTCCCAAGACTCCCCCTTACTCAAAGAACTCCCCCTCAACAAGAGAAGCATAAATTGCAAATTGTGACCACAAAGACACTTCTCCCCCTTGGGGGCAATTTGCAATCAATAAGAGTGGGAAAAAGAGCTCAAAAGAGCAAAATGGAGCTAGGTCATGCCTATCGGAGTCAAACACATGCATATGGGTTAAAAATGCAGGTTAGCAGCTTCAGGTATATAATCGAGAGAGTGAATAAATGCTCTAAGGAGTGCTAATCCGACTACATAGCAACACGCAAAAGTGCTAGCAAAGGCTCAAACTGATCGCCAAATACAAGATATGAGTGCATAAGTCAAGTGAGCAGTTTTAAGCCATTCAGAAAGGGGTTTCACCATCAAAATAGCACTGAACATGTATAGACAGGAAGTTAAACAAGTGCTAAACATGTATACAAGGTGAACTACCCCTAGCAAAGATCAATCATCATGCTATAGAGTGAAACATAAGCTTGTGTTTTCAGATTTTATCGGAGAATTTGCAGCGGTTATTACACAAGTTCAAATTCAGCATGTGATTGCGAGAGGTTGAAAGCTTGTCATTGCCTAACTTTCCAACCGTGCTAAGCCTATGCATATGCAATCAGAAGCTTAAAGCATCGGTTTCGGTCTTACACTACACGGCTCAAGTTTAACTCAAAGTGCTATGAGAAACAGTCTCGATACCGTGTGCTTGAGAATCAGCTCTCGCTTTTGATATGAACAATAACACGATGAACACTAAACACTAGAAGAAATGACAACCTAGCAAATAAGACTCAGAACAGAGACATAGCAACCTAGCAAACATAGAAATAGCAAGTGACCTCAACACATCCTACACATGCTAGTTCCAATCTCAATGGTGAACATGTATCAAATTTTTAAGTCATCATAGACATGTTCGTCATTCGAAAAAATAGCTTAGCTCACAAAAAGTATCAGTGATCAAGAAGAGCCTAAGCTACAAGCATCATCATATATCATCACTAATCAGAGCATAAATTCATTCTAAGGAATATAGACATGAAGCTCGAAAATGCAAGATGCATACAGAATGAGAGACAGAATCGGAGCCAAAACAAAACCAACAGACTCAAGACCCAAAAAACAAAAAGGATCAGAAAGTCAGTCTATGGTACATCAAAATGCTTACCCCATCTAAAAGGGGAAACACACACCAAGCTCACCTCTCAACCTAGCAAAAGATGAGAGATCCAAAGGCTTGGTGAAAATATCCGCAACCTGGTTATGGGTGTCTACATGCCTAAGATCAATGTCGCCTTTCTCATAATGATCACGAAGAAAGTGAAAGCGAACATCGATGTGTTTGGTCTTGGAGTGAAGAAAAGGGTTCTTTGCTACACTAATGGTAGAAGTGTTGTGGCAAAGCAAAGGGACCCGATTGAAATCTAGACCAAAATCATGCAATGTAGCAACCATCCATAAAAGCTGTGAAGCACAAGAAGCAGCGGCAACATACTCGGCTTCTGTAGTAGACTGGGCTACGTTCGACTGTTTACGAGAAGATCACGAAACCAGTGAAGAGCCAAGAAATTGACAAGTCCCAGAAGTAGACTTGCGCTCAAGCCGACAGCCTGCAAAATCTGCATCGGAGCAACCACAAAGCGAAAGAGTCGAAGAAGAAGAGTACCAAAGTCCGAACTCAGGAGTGTATCGGAGGTACCTCATGATGCGCTTGACTGCTTGCTTGTGGGAAGTCCGAGGGGACGCCTGAAAATGAGCGCACAGACACACAGAAAACTGTATGTCTGGCCTCGTTGCCGTCAGGTACAGGAGCGAGCCGATCATGCTCCTGTACTCCTTCTGGTCAACAGCCTCTCCGTCCTGGTCCGCGTCCATCGCAGCAGTCGTCACCATGGGCGTCGTAAGAGGCTTGGCCTCGCCCATGTCGAACTTCTTCAGGATGTCCTTCGTGTACTTTCCTTGATGCACGAACGTCCCATCTCGGGTTTGCTTGATTTGCAACCCGAGGAGAGAGAAGACAACTCACCCATCATACTCATCTCAAACTCTCTGCTCATGGTATCTGCAAACTCGGCAATAAGTGCGTGAGAGGAGCCACCAAAGATGATATTCATCCACGTAAATATGGACTAACAGGGTGTCATTTCCTTGCTTGAGGAGAAACAAAGTTCTATCAACCCGTCCCATTTTAAAACCTTGGAGAGTAAAAAGGTTTTCAAACGATCATACCACGCTCTCGGGGCTTGTTTCAAACCATACAAAGCTTTTGAAAGTTTATAGACATGGTTTGGAAACTTGGGATCCTCGAAAACCAGGGGGTTGCCTAACATAAACCTCTTCCTCTATATACCCATTCAAGAAAGCACTCTTGACATCCATCTAATAAAGCATAAAACCCTTCGAAGCAGCAAAGACTACGAGGATTCTAATGGCTTCTAAACGGGCTACAGGGGCAAAGGTTTCTCATAGTCTATCCCCTCTTTCTGGCAGAAACCCTGGGCTACTAGCCTAGCCTTGTCCTCACTACCATCCCATCCTCACCCTCTTTGTTTTGAAAACCCATTTGGTACCTATAGGGTGGCATTCTGGTGGTGGTGGAACTAGGGTCCAAACTTGGTTTCGCTCAAAGTTTTCTAACTCCTCATGCATGGCATTAACCCAGTTAGAATCAGAAAGGGCGTGTCCAACATCTTTGGGCTCAAAAGAAGCAACAAATGCAGAATGAGCAAAGTGAGAGATTCCATACGCTCGCGACCGCGTGACTCGCTGGTCGATGCCACCAATCATCTACTGCGGGGGGTGAACTTGTTGAACGCTTCGGAGAGCTTGCCTTGCCGAAGTCGCTCCCCCTCGCCAGATGCAGTCGCTCCCTCAGGTGCAGGGGTGCTCGCTGGAGAGGTGGCTCTAGAGGACCCCAAGAAGAAGATGTCGTGGGATCGGGTCCTCGAGCTGAAGTAGACGTCGCAGGGTCGACGGGGGCAACCAGTGGAGTTGGCTCGGTATCACCCCAATCGGCATTCTCCTGCTCCTCCTCCACAAAGATGGTCTCTCCAGCTCCTGTTCTCCTGCAACATCAAAAGCAGAAGAAACACAAGGCATAGTCTCGTCGAATGTGACCTCGCAGGTCTCCACTATCCGGTTAGTTTCAAGGTTAAGAACTCGATAAGCGCGCGAATGCGAAGCATAACCAAGAAACACGCCATCAGCAGAGCAAGATTCAGATTTGTCCAAATTGCCTTGCTTCAGGATAAAGCACTTACACCCAAACATCCGAAAATGAGACACCTTAGGTACCCTTCCAAAACACAACTTATAAGAAGTTTTCTTCATGAAAGCTCGAAGAAAGATGCGATTTGAAACATGGCAAGCGGTGTTGATCGCCTCGGCCCAAAAACGCCTAGGAGTCCTATGCTCATCGAGCATCGTCCTGGCCATCTCAAGAAGGGTCGGTTCTTGCGCTCAACAACACCGTTCTGCTGGGGGACATAAGGAGAAGAGAACTGATGCTCGATTCCATTAGAAGAACAGAAAGAAGCAAACTGAGAGTTATCAAATTCAGTACCATTATCGCTACGAATAGCTCTAATGGTATCAGGAGGAAACTCAGTTTTCAACTTCAAAATCAGATCACGAGCAAAAGGAAACACTTCATCCTTACCCTCCATGAAGAACACCCAAGATTACCTCGAAAAATCGTCAACGATCACTAGAACGTACCATTTCCCACCCGCTGAGCAAACCCGAGCTGGAACAACTGTGCCCATATGTAAAAGCTCGCCGGGTCGCTTTGTCATCACCTGATTAACAGGTGCGTGAGAAGCAGCAACCATCTTCCCATGACGACAAGGATGGCAAACAAGGTCCTTCTGAAACTTAAGCTTGGGCAATCCTTGGATTAGGCCAAGTGAGCTAAGTCTTGCAAGCAAGTCAAAACTCATGTGACCGAGCCTCCTATGCCACTTCCACAAATCAGAAGAAGGACCAGCCATCAAACATCTAGCGGAGTCGAACGAACGAGAAAAATCAGCTCTGAAAACACGGCCAAAAGGGACGATCCAACAAACAAGATCTCCCCGAGGGTCTAAAACACGACTCACACCCTTTTTAAAGCGCACTTCACAATCATCCTCAAGAAGTTGCAAAACAGAAAGCAAATTGTAATGCAAGTTTGAAACGAAAGCAACATCCTTAAGAACAAAGTTCTCATTGAGCCGAATAGCTCCTTGAGAAACAACCTTACCTCTACTATTATCCCCGAAAGTGATGTACTCCTTGTGCATCACGGGGCTAAGGCTGGAGAACCATTCCTTCTTTCCAGTCATGTGGCGCGAACACCCGGAATCCATGAGCCACATGTTCTCCAACCGAAGTTTCTGCATTAATAGAAAGGCACGAAATGAGCGTATGACACAAAACTGGGGTTAGTATACTGAGAAGGATACCAGTGCTGTGTCATAGGCCCAGAAAAAGTGTTAGGAGCAACGCCAAACTGTCCTCGTCCCATGGGTGGATAGCGATCACCACCAAACTGAAAAGATGGTCCGCTATGGAACGAAAAACCTCCAAACTTACCACTATGTCCCATCTGAGCAAAGCGATCACCACCATACTGAAAAGGTGGTCCGCTATGGGACTGAGCAAAAAAACCTCTCACACTCGGCTCACGGTCGTATTGAGGACGACCAGAACCGCGATGGGCACGACCACCACCCTGTGGTCTAGCTGCCTGGGGCCTAGCAACCTGAGGAGGTGCACCTCCAGGCCTAGCGCCCTGCCTCTGAACTACCCGACCTTGCACACCATGGAGAGGATGGTGCCTGGCCTGGTTGTTCAGCTCCAACTCCTTCCTAGCGTCTCTCTTCTTCCAAAAGCAAAACTCAGCTAGGTGACCCTCACGGTGACAATACTCGCACTCGAACCTCACCACTCTCTTGTGTTGTTGGTTCCTATGGTTGCGCGGGTTGTTCACTCTGGCTGGTTGCTTGCCCTTCGGAAGGGGATCACTAGAGACGTCAGGAAGGGTGTCAAGTGTGTTCCTAAGATGGTTAGGTTTTGGAATCCACACATGCTTGCGAGGTGGAGCCTTGGGAGGTTCATCAAGGATGCCATCCTTGGTGATAGGCTTGGGAGGCTCAGGTGGGGTGATCTTGGTGAGCTTAGGGATAGCGGATGGCTTCTCACTAGGATTCACTCCACTAAACTCACCGATCTTGCCAAAGCTACTAGCGCCCTTCCCACCTGAAGCAAAGCCTACTCCCGAGCAATCAGTTGCCCTCTTGAACTGACTGATCATCATGCCCAACTGCGGCTCACTGCATGACACCCAACTCAGGATGGACCGAAGGTATGTGTTTTCCTCCTCGGTTTGCATCCTGTCATGCCGACAGTTGGCAATCTCAAGCTCCATCCCCACGCATCACTCACACGGAGCGGACAGGGTGCTAACTGAGCTGGCCTTCAAGGCTTCAGCAAGCTTGGCACTAACTTCTGCCAACTCAGTTCGGAAGCTAGGACAAAGCTTGCACGCACCAAGCAGAAAGGACCTTGACATCACTTCCTCCAGCTCCTTCTTCAGGGAGGGACACTCTTTGCAATCACCTACCAAGTCTAGCCTACTCTTCAGCTCATCATACACCTCAATCAAGGAGGCATACTTGGTTTGCAAGGTGGCAAAGTTTGTCATATGCATCGTGCACTCCTCACATTCCTCCACATCAGCCACCTTCACCACAGACTTAGTGAACTCAAGCTCCTTAAGCGCCTCATTCATCTTAGCCTTAAACTCATTGCACTCTCGAATAGCTCGCTTGAGTTGCTTGTTCTGAGCGAGAACTATGTCGACAAGAGAATCGCGCTCACCGATAAGACGATCGACAAGAGAAGAGGTTGATACCTCGGAAGCATCGTCATCATCGTCGGTGTCGGCGTCCTTTGCCTGGCATTTGGCGTCCTCTACGTCCAAGGCCATGGTGCAGAGACCCATGGAGGAGTGGCCGAAGAAGCAGAGTCCGTTGAAGTGTTCTTCAGTCTTGTGCTCGGACCCATCGTCGCTGGAGTCGCCGTCGGAGGTCTTCTCGCCGTCACTGATGGTGGCGAGGAAGGCACGCCAACCGGCGTCGAAAGCCTTCTCCATGTCCTCTCGGCGATAGCTGCCCTTCTTCTTCTTCCTGGCCTTGTTCTATGGCTTGCCCTTGCGCCTGGAGTTGCGGTTCTTGCCGGGGAAGTTCTTCTCGTTCTTGGGCCAGTTCACCACACTTGTAGCAGCCCTCGCGTGCGCCACCACGCCGACGATTCAGGCGGTTGTTGTGAAACCACGAGAACCGGGTGATGACGAGGGCGAGCTCGTCGTCTCCAACCGCCTCCAACTGCTCCTCCATGACTATAAGCAAAATGACAACAAAAATAGAGGAGGTGAAGGGTCAGCAGAGAAAGTCAATCCACCTGTGCCAGAGACCAAAGCCGTGGTATGTGAAGATGCGTTCTTCAGCTTGGCCTGAGTCAGGTGATCGATCTCGGTGGCCTTGAGCTTGCTGAATAGCTCATCCACGGTGAGGGTGTCACAAGATGTAGACTCTATGATGGTCGACATCTTCACCTCCCATACCCTCCGATCCAGGGCGTATAGCAACTTAAGAGCCCTCTCATGATCATCATAGGGTAGGTTAGCCCGATTGGCACGCATCTTGATCACAATCGTTTGGAAACGAGCGAACATGGCGTCAATCGTCTCTCCCTCCAACTGAACAAAGTTCTCGTACTCACGCTTGTACGTCTCGAAGAGTCTGGTCTTGACCTGAGCGGTCCCCTCGTGATAGCTCTGAAGCTTCACCCAGATCTCTCATGCCGTCTCAAGCTCAGAGACACGCTCGAACTCAGGAAGGGAGATGCTGGCCAAAAGAGCGTCACGAGCCTTGGAGTTGGCCTTGTGCTGATCAATCTGGATCTAACCCACACGAGCCGCAAGGACTACGTACTCAGCATTCTCACATATCTCCCAGACAGAAGATCCGATGCTGTTGAGATAAGCACGCATCCGAATCTTCCAATAGGGATAGTTCGTTCCATCGAACCACGAAGCCTTGCCGTTCCCTCGTTCCATGTCGCCCTTAGGATCCGAAACCGATTAAGGTAGAGAAGATCCCTTAACCGTCTCTGATACCAATTGAAGGACCGGATTAGCGACAAGAGGGGGGGTGAATGGGAGCCTCAAATTCAACTCGTGACTAGTACGGCCCTTGTCCCAGAAAGTCACCCCAAAAACGAAGACTCGAAACGACCAGAGAGTTCACGACCTACGAGTAGGTGGATACCCTAGCAGATGTCCTAGTGGTACAGCGGAACCTCCGGAGAAACCCCAAAACCAACTCCCAAAGCCAAGGAACAAAACAGCACAAGCAGCCGTTTCGTGGACTGTCCGGGGTCAGGATCCCGGACTATCCGCTGAACACCTGATTGTCCGCCACTAGAGGTGCGGACTGTCCGCCGGCAAAAGTTCCCAAAATAGACTGATCTGTACCAGCCCTGTTCGAGTCCCGGACAGTCCGCGGTTTGAACGTCGTACTGTCTGAGGGTCTCGTGAACAGTAACACACAAGCGTCCGATGCCAGCACTGTGCTGCGTCCGATGTGACCCCAGACTGTCCGCGGGTCACCGGCGGACTGTCTACCGGTCATGAGACCGAGAACAGTAACGCGCTGCGCAGAAATAAACTGTGCAAGTCCCGATCCCCGGACTGTCCGCCGCTGGGGGCGCGGACTGTCCGCGGATGAACAGAAAGCACAAAAACGCTTGGGACAAAAGGCAAATTCGATCAAAACTTCACCAAACCAAAAGTGACTTCGATCAAACTTCTCCCAAGTGCTCCTCAATGTATTGGGGTGGTAATCCTAAGAAATCATCGCACCAAACCAAGTCAATTGAGAGAAATCCAAGGATCATCGAAAAGGGGAAGAAAAGAGGAACGAACACGAAATCGACCCGATCTACGGATTCGTGAGGTTATAGCAGAATTCCTTCGGTGGAAAGAAGGATCTCACGACCACGAACGAATTGATTCAAGTGGAATCAAAAACCATCTCGTGGAGAGGAAGAACGAGACAATTCTTCGAGGGATGAAAAACCAAAACGTGAAGAAACACAACACACAAGACACGATTTGATTTCAGCCGAAATTCCTCCACACGAGGAGACAACGAGAATACGGTCTCGTTTCCTCAAAAGATCCAAATACACAGAGGTATGATTTCCGTCTCTGCGGATCGCTTGCAGCGAGGTATGATTAGAACCTAAGCGAGGGCTAGAGAGAGAGTACTCAGGAACTAATGACTGCAAGGATAAGGAGAGAGGAGGGGTGCCTCTCTTATTTATAGCCTAAAACAATAATCCCCTTTCTACCCATAGATACAAGAGTGAAGTGGCCAACCCTAGGGGTATCCCGGTCCAACTCTGCTGATGGTTGATCCGACGGCCCCACGCCCATCTCATCCTTAGCTTCGCCTCGACGCAAGCCTCAGGATGACGCCACGTGCCGCCCTTTCGACCGCCATGCCTACCTCGCGGATAGCTGCGCCGCCGCGCCAGCCTCTCCACGCCGCCACGCGTCGACCGTCCTTTTTGCGGACCTCCCCCCGGTTTTGAGGCCGAAACCGGGAAACCTGGGCTTCCCCCCCAGTTTTGAGGCTGAAACCGGGAAACCTGTCCTCAGGCTGAGTTTTGTGGCCCAAACTCAGAAAACCTGCGCGCCCAGGTTTTGAGACCCAAACCTGGAAACCGTCCACGCCGAGTTTTGAGGCCCAAACTCAGAAACCGGCCACCCCGAGTTTTGAGGCCCAAACTCGGAAACCATCGAGGGTAGCTTTTAGAGGCTCAGCTACCGAACCTGTGCCGTAGACGGGATGTGGTTCGCACACCCCGAGTCCCAGCACCGATGCCGGAGCATGTCCAGCCTCCACGCCGGGCATAGTGCATTCACCATCCTTCTCGGCCTCCCGCCAAGTGTCACGATGCCATCACCTTCCTCCCAACTCGTCCGATGCACCACACATCCCCATGTCCTCGTGCTTGTCAACGCCATGTGCCAGCTACCACAGCTGGTCCTCAGGTCTCCTGGTCCGTCGGTCCAAGCTCCACGTCCGCCCTTCACCGTTCCCGGTACGTCGGCACGGCACGTCCCTACTTGACCTTCACCTCACCTTTGACCACTGCCCGAGCTCCGCACCTGCTCATCAACACAGCCAAGAGACATGTTGCCCGTTGATCGATCACTCATCACTCAGGAAGAGAACCACAAGGGCACATATCAACCTTGTGTTCTCAGTATGGTATCCGATAACGATCCAGAAGGACCAGAGAAACCGAGTCTATGAAGGCTGAGAGAATTAGGAATAATCAAGCCAAAGACGCTCGCAGAAGGTGAGCGAATCATCGAAAAGAGGCTATGGAACGCTACCAAGTACGGCTCGAGGAATATAATAGCCGGAGGCGTCTGGAAGAGGAAGCAGAGCACCAAGCTCGCACCCAGCGTGTTCAGGAGAATCAATCCTAGAATGACCACAATCGACAACCAGCTTATTGCTCCCGCAACCTTAAACCTGAGTTCATAAGGGTTGCTGGTCACAAAGTCTACCAGACACCCTACCAAAACATCATCGCTCTAGCTACAGAAATGGGAGCTAAGGACAACCGCACCCTTGACGAAGAGCGACGACTGGTCATGCTTTAGACTACTGCAATACAGCTCAAGGGGTGAAATCTTAAGTCTTTGGCATATGAACAAGCATCATCCCATCCAAGCCAGAGGCAACCTGTTCATGAGCGGCTCGGCCGGGCTCCAGCAAGGAGTCGCCTGGGCAACCGAATACCCGATCAAGCTGAAGGAGGAGCCGAATCATCATAGCCAGGAGTCGACATCACAGCATCTGACGCAGTCGATCGCTTCCCCTGCTTTTCGAATGCAGAGCATTACCCGCTAGTCCTGGATCCTACGGTCGTTGGGTTCAAATTGGGAAGAGTACTCATAGACGGAGGAGCAGGACTCAAAGTCATCTTCACAAACACCCTACGCAAGATGAACCTGGACCTTGCAACTCAGCTCACACCATCAAGCGCCCCCTTTTACGGCATAGTACCCGAAAATGCGGTTGTACCACTCGGAAAGATCATACTACCCGTCACTTTTGGAACTCAGATCAATTATCGGACTGAGTACATCAGTTTCGAGGTAGCCGACATCGAATCATCATACCATGCCATATTTGGACGACCGGCCATCGCTAAGTTTATGGCAGTACCACACTACCCATATCTTCTGCTGAAGATGTTGGGTCCTTAAGGTATTTTAACCTTCAGGGGTGACTTGAAGCGATCTTTTGATTGCGATACAGAGGCTGTTCAAATCGCAGAAAAAGCTCAACTCGCCCTAGAAGTACAAGAACTCGCACAGATGGTACATAACACCGAGCCTGGAGACTCAGAAATCCCAACCAAGAAGGCGGGTGCTATCCAACCATCAGCAGAAGTCTCTACAAAAACCATTGACCTGGAAACCGGCGATCCCTCAAAGACGGCGGTTATCAGTGCGCACCTATCTGAAGAATAGGAACTCGCGCTCACCAAGTTCCTCAGAGCAAACAAAGATATATTTGCTTGGAAACCGGCTGATATGCCAGGAGTTCCAAGGAACTTGGATGAGCACAAATTGGAACTAAAAGAGGGTTCTAGACCCATCAAGCAAAGACTTCGACGATTCTCACCAGAGAAGAAAGAGGCAATCAAGAAGGAGATAGCTAAACTACTCGCGGCCGGGTTTATCAGAACAATTCTCCACACTGAGTGGTTAGCCAACCCAGTACTAGTGAAAAAGAAGAACTCTACCGAGTGGCGCATGTGTGTCGATTACACAGACCTCAACAAGCACTGTCCAAAGGATCCTTTTGGATTATTGAGGATAGATCAAATAGTCGATGCCACCACAGGCTTTGCTCTATTATCCTTTCTGGATTGCTACTTCGGGTACCATCACATTGCTCTCAAAGAAGAAGACCAACCCAAGACATCGTTTATAACTCCCTTCGGCGCCTACTGTTATAAAACCATGTCCTTAATTTGGGTTGAAGAATGCATGGGCTAATTACCAGCGTGCTATCCAAGATTGTTTGGGCCACCAAATTGGCCGCAACGCGGAAGCTTATGTTGATGATGTGGTCATAAAGACGAAGGACCCGACTACACTCATATCAGACCTAGAGGAAACCTTTACCCGGCTACGCGCTTACCAATGGAGGCTCAACCCCACGAAGTGTGTGTTCGGAGTACCCTCAGGCCAGTTACTCGGATTCCTTGTTAGCCATCGAGGCATCGAGGCCAGTCAAAAACAGATCACAACCATCATCAATATGAAGCCACCTACTTCTATCAGGGATGTTCAGAAACTCACTGGGTGCATGGCCGCTCTCAATAGATTTATCTCACGGTTGGGAGAAAAGGGACTGCCTTTCTTCAAATTACTCAAAGCCGGTGATAAATTTCAGTGGACGAAAGAAGCGGACAGGGCCTTTGAACAACTCAAAGGATACCTCACCAATCCTCCTATACTAACGCCGCCAGAGCCTAGGGAGCCGATGAGGCTATACATTGCAGCTACCACACATGTTGTCAGGACAACAACAGTAGTGGAGCGCATGGATGTAAAGCACATCTATAACATCTAGCGACCAGTATACTATATCAGCGAGGTACTCTCCGACTCAAAGGTTAGGTACCCGCAAGTGCAAAAAATACTCTATGCTCTACTCATATCTTCAAGGAAGCTATGACACTACATTGAAACCCACGAGATCACAGTTGTTACGGACTTTCCACTGGGAGAAATCCTTCACAACCGCGATGCTACCGGAAGAATTTCCATGTGGGCAATCGAGTTGGGAGCACTCAATATTAAGTTCACTCCAAGGAAAGCAATCAAGTCACAGGCCTTGGCTGATTTCGTCGCCAACTGGACAGAATTACAGCAGGTTCAAGACAATGCTATTCCTGAACATTGGAATATGTATTTTGATGGGTCCCCTAAAACTCGGTGGAGCAGGTGCCGGAGTAGTATTATTGTCTCGCCCTCGGAGAGCAGCTCAAGTACGTTCTGCAAATAATGGCCCGCCACCAACAATGAAGCAGAATATGAAGCGCTAATACACGGGCTAAAGCTAGCAGTCACATTGGGCATCAAACGACTCCTAGTCTATGGCGATTTCTCTGTTGTGATTCCCAAGTTAACAAGGATTGGGATTGCACAAAGGAAACTATGAACGCCTATTGCGCTGAAGTCCGCAAGCTAGAAAAACACTTCTCATGGTTAGAACTCATTCATATTACCCGGATCTTAATGTGGCAGCAGATATCCTAGCAAAATTGGGATCTGACAGAGCTCTGTTTCCCAGCGGTACCTTCGTACAGAGCTATCCAAGCCTTCATCCAAGGCAAGGAAGAGGTTGATCCTACACCGTCCACTCAGATTTTAACTCTAGCACCTGACTGGACACAAGTTTTCATCAACTACTTCAAGGAGCATAAACTGCCCAGTGATAAAATTACTGCAGAGCAGGTCAACAGACGTAGTAAAAATTATGTTCTAGTCGGAGACAAGCTATATCAACGCGGTGCCTCATCAGGAGTCCTCCTCAAATGCATTTCTCCAGAAGAAGGCAAAGAAATTCTGAATGAGGTTCATTCTTGGTGTTGTGGCAATCATGCAGCATCAAGGACATTAGTCGGAAAGATCTTCAGATCAGGGTACTATTGGCCCTCATCCGTGAAAGATGCACGAGACTTAGTCCGTCGCTGTCAATCATGCCAGTTCTTCGCCAAACAGCAGCATGTACCTGTAACACCTCTGGTGTTTAATATGTAATTAATCTGACATGTCATCATCTTTAGTCTTTAATCATTTCGGTCATGCATTTGTGTTGCTTAATAGTTGTGTAGTGATCTCTTTTCAAAAACCCTAAATGCCCAAATCTTCCTTTAAGGGCAAAATGGTAATTTCACCTCTGTGCCTAGCTCTGTGTAAATCTTGTTCAGTATTGTGCCTTGATACCTTGTTGTGTTGATCAAAGAACAAAATCCAAAATAGAATTGGAATCCCTTTTGAAAAACCCTAATTTCCAAACCCTAGTGTTACCCCCTCTTTTATAATTCAAAAACTATTTAAAATTTGGAGTTAGTCCAAAAAGCAAAGTTGTAGATCTGATCAAGAGAAGCAACTTTTGTATTTACAAATTTTCAAGTTTCTATACAAAGTTTGAAGTAATTTCAAATTCATTAAATTCCAGTTTTTGTCCCCTTTTCAGTTTTCAAATTAATTCAAAAACTAATGAGTTTCAGAAACAAAAGTGTATATTAGCAAAGTTATAGGTTTTGACAAAAGAAATAACTTTCATATTTGCAGATTTCAACTTTCAATGTAAATCAAAGTAATTTTGTTATTCAATCCCAAAGTGTCCCCTTTTCTGATTTCAATGTGGTTCAAAAACTGTTTTGGATTTTGAAAATGTTCATATTGACAAAGTTGTAGATCTCATTTTTCTACACAACTTTGGTATTTTGAGTTTTTGGCTCAGTTCAATTTTTGTTGGAGTAATCTGCAAAATTCAGAAAGTCAACACCTAGACCTAGCCCTGTTCATCTCCTACCTAGGGTCAGAGCAGAGCAGGGGGGGCCCGGCCATGGCCGCTTGCCGGAGCTGCGTGCGCCACGCGCCTGGCAGCCGCACGCCCGCCCCCGACTTGTCTCCCGTGACCGCGCCATCAATCTGCCCCCGCCACGCGCAAGCGCTGACCGTGTCCCATCCCCTACAGTTCCCAGTTCGCCGCCGCCGCGTGGCCATCGCCGGCGAGCTCGTGCCCGGTCCCTGCGTACCTCCCATGTCCTTCTCCATGAGATCGATAGCACGCGCCACGGGTTCTTATCCACCCCCGCGCGCTCTCTATCTGCCCCTGGCCGCGCCTATAAAAGGCCCGCCGGCCGGCCGGAGCAGCTCACTCACCTCCGCCACCATCGCCAGCTCCATCCAGTGTCTCCCCCGCTCAACCACCTAACCCAGCAGCTCCGCCTTGAGCTCGCGAAGTTTCCCAACACTCCAATTTCGCCGCTACCGACTCCCACCGCTGAGTGCAAGCCTGTCTTCCTCAGCGCCGGTGAGAAGCCGACCGACTCGGGTCGACGGAATTCGTCGCCGTCGCTCCACCTCTCCTCCCTCTGACCTCTGATCTTCCTTCCTTGCCTTCTTGCGCTCCTAGCCAGCTACTGGTGGCCGTGCCTGGTGTACAGGGTCGCCGGATCGCCGGAGTTCCGCCGCGGTCGTCTCCGTCCTCGAGCCGCATCTCTCGAACGTGTCGAGCCTCAACCTCGAGCATCACCCTCGAGCACGTTCCCGAGCCACACCCTCGAGCACGCCTTCGAACCGCGCCCCTCGAAGAAGCGAGGCCGCCCTCAGCCTCGGGCGAATCGCACTACCCTCGAGCCACAAGCCTCGAGTAAGCCGAGGCCTCCCTCGAGAAATCTGCCGCAAGAGAACCCCGCCGAGGCCTCGTCCGTCGAGCCCTCTTTTCCATCCGCCTCGCCGAGCCTTGCCTCTGACTCTCGGTGAGCCCAGCCTCTGTTTTCTTAGCCCAGCCTCGAGCCTCGACGTCGAGCCCGCCCGCTCCGACTCGAGCTCAGTGCTATTTTCCTTTTCAAAAATATGAATAGTCTTGTTATTTTATCGTTTTGTATGATTTTCTGTGTCGCTCTAAAAATTCTGAAAATTTTACAGTTGAGTCTTTATACCATGTAGTATTTTATAAAAATATGAAACTTGACTTTTCTGCAAGAATTTGAAAATGTAAAATCCCTATTTTAATTAATAAATGGATGGTTCTGGATTTTTAGAAAATCATTTATAACTCCAAAAAATCATGAGATAAATTTTTGTGAGTCCTATGCCATGTTTAGTCTCTGGTGAATTTTGGAAGTCTTTTGGAACAAGTTGATTTTTGAGCATTTATTTTAATTATTAAATAGTGCCGTTTGTATAGTCACCGAAGGAGTCAAAGTCGAGGCCGCCGCCGACGAACCTGCTCCCGAAGTAACCCCGAGCTTCGACCTCTGCACCTCCAACCCTGAGCCAGCTGTCTTTGCTCTTCAAGGCAAGCCCCGGTGCATTTAACCCCTTTCCTTGAATTTATAAAATGATTTCCTTAAATACTTTTGAGTTAAATTATTGCATTAGGTTTATAGGAGTTGTGTGCTATCCTAATTGATGCACTATCCACCTTGACCACTGATACACCCGATACCTGCTTTCAAAAGTATTTGAAAAATGCTTAGCAATGCTTATAGAATTAGACTTTGCAATAAAATGCTTTTTTTAAAAGTGTGATCACTGAAAGAATCTTTATGGGAATTTGGCTTTACTTCCCGTTCGATGACTGCTTGCCTAGCTAGCATGTGGTCATTGTCGAGAAGAGGTTGTCCGCGCGTACGGTGCCGTCATGTTGTATTCCGGGACTCAACAGTTGACACCGACCGGGACAGGGTTGAAAAACCGACAGGACCTGTACTCTTGGGTTAGAGTCCCGAGGTGCTTGTTGCTGACGGAAAAACTTTAGGGACCATCCGTATGGGGGCCTGCTGGTCAAGACTTGTAACTATTCACATACTTCGGAAAGCTCTGGCTCCGAGGAATCCTTTATTGGACCGACAACCGCGCACTGGGAGTGGAGAGATGGCGGAAGTAGCATGTACCCACGTGGTCGTCGTACCTGGATAGGAGTGGTGTACTGTACTTCCGGGTGGCGTAGGACCGGGCCAAATCTTGGAGGAATCGTGGTAGACGAGTTGGCATATGCAAGCTTGGGTGCTACATATGCAGTGTGGATAGGGATCCTCAGCTGAGTATTATTTATCCGGATTAACGTTGCTCCTCGGTTATGGAGACTTGGTCACTGACTGTCAACGGAGAGTGGTTCTCAACTAGGAATGTTTTGAAATGTAAAATGAATCAGGAACGATGAAGAATTGAGGAATACTGAATCTTTCCAAAATAAAATAAGGTTTACAAAAATGCTTTTCTGCAAAATACCTGATCTTGCTTAAGCCTTACCTTGACTACCCTAAGCCTCTCATTCCTGAGTCTTCTCCCTTTTCTTTGTCGGGTAAGTCCTGTTGAGTACCCCAGTACTCAGGGTTTGTTACCCATGCTGCAGGTATGACTGAGACCCCGATGTGTCTTGCGCCCTGCTGCATGACCATCGTCCAGGAAGAGGCCGATGAGGCCGAAGAATAGTTGTGCACCCTCGGGCTGGGTGATTATCAGTATCTTTATTTTGTTGTACTCCGCTACGTTGCCTTTGTCTATTTCTATTATCAGAACTTGGTTTGTAATAACTGCACCTTAATTTCTATTTGGAACCCTGCTTTGTAAAACTAATGTTATTTAAGTCTTCCGCCCTTTATTCCGATGTTATTTGTAAAAGTATGCAATGCTGTAACCGAATTGTGAGATGATCCTGCCGACATTGGGCACTGATGTAGCCCGGTGGCGAACAGGTCTTAATCACATGGAACATGGGTTCGGCTGTCAGAGGTTGACAGGGACACGTGGGCCATGAGATTAGGGCCGTTCCGTCACAGTACCGGCACATGAGTTGATCTGTATTCCCCCGTCATGGCCTTTCTCATGTTGGGGACTAGACATGGTGGGTCCTCTTAAGCGCGCTCCAGGCGGATTCGAATACGTCTACGTCGCAATTCACAAATTCACCAAGTGAATTGAGTACATGCCGTTGGTCAAGTTTAATGCATCAAAGTTAGCACAATTCATGCAGAACATCTTCCATCGCTTTGGGATGCCACACAGAATTATCACCTATCTTGGGTCCCCTTTCACGGCTATTGAGTTCAAGTCATGGGCCAACGATTGTGGAATTAAGATAGACTGCGCATCAGTGGCTCATCTGCAATCAAACGGCCAAGTTGAAAGAGCAAATGCCCTCATCCTTGCCGGTCTAAAGCCAAGACTATTCGACATTCTAAAAGACCATGGCGGGAAGTGGGTCGAAGAGCTGCCTAAGGTAGTCTGGGGGCTACGGACACAGCGAAGTCGGGCAACAAGCTAAACTCCTTTCTTCCTGGTCTACGGCACCGAAGCAATCCTCCCGGCAGACTTAATCTGGAATTCTCTACGAACAGAGCAGTACAACGAAGGAGAGGCTGATGATACAAGGTGACTAGAAGTCGACAGTCTTGAGGAGGCAAGATTAGCCGCTCTCTTTCAATCAGCAAGATACCTTCAATGGATGAGGCGCTACTATGACAAGAACATCCATCACCGTACTTTCCAAGTAGGCGACATGGTCCTAAAGAAGATTCAGAATACCACAGGCCGCCACAAGCTTATGAGTCCATGGGAAGGACCCTACATAGTATCTAAAGTAACAAGACCCAGGTCATTTGAGCTAGTCACTAAAGATGTTCTCCGTTGCAAATTCATGGAATATTGAGCATATGAAGAAATTCCATACCTAAGGATTACGCTAAAAATTCGACCCAGGGCAAAATGTACTTATTTATCGGATATTAATAATGTTTGGATTTCATCAGAAACAAGAGCTTTATGAAGTACTTCTTATCACGACTATTTAGTCGGATAAATTCCTTCAATCATACAATAAGATTTAGCTATTGTATCCCACCGACTAATATATAATATTATTTGGATGGGGTTCAGTGGTAACTATACTAAAGTTACGAGCTCCGAGCTCAATACAACTCAAATGATTGTACGGTTTCAAACCCGGCTATCAACCTATAGGGAATATGGTATCTACAAAATAGATACTAGTTCCTATAAGGTATAACAAGGAGAATAGTACTCACTCTGTTACACATTAATCGGACAGAGGTCCGACACACTTTCGCACTCAAGCTGCGACTACCAAGAGGATATGATTCATCCAACAGCAACCATCATTACGGTCCTTCAGAGGTGCTTGATCAGAATTATCCCTTGAACAAGAGTACTAACAGTAGTACTCGGGTAGCAAGTTCATCAAGGCTAGTAGCACTTTGGGAGAGATGGACACTTGAGGGAGTTTTGCTTTCGGCGCAAGAGAGAGGAGCGCCGTGCCAGGGAGATGAATAATCCGGACATGTACCATCCTTTCCATGATGTACATGTGCCGAATGTTCAGAGGAGAGCTACTAGCCTAGAGGTCCAATGCCTCAAGGTCCTAGGCCTCAGGGAGGTTTTGCCCGGTGGGATCCTGGTTTTGCAGGATATGGACCACGTGGCGGTGGCTTTGTTGAGCGTTACCCTCCACTGCGTTTTGAGTATCGCGATGGACGCTCTTCCCTTAGCGGACCACATTTTCTTGTGTGTGGTGATCGCTTTCCCCGCAGGCGTGCCAGGAATGGTTTTTCTACTAACCATTCTTTTGAGCAGCCGGCCCAACACTGGTATTCTTCCCATTTCACTCACCCCAGTTTTGGACCGTATGCTCACCCTATGTCTTTTTATTGATGTAGGTAAAACGATTGGAGGACATTTGGTGGTGGATTCCGGTTGATCGAGGCACATGACCGGAAACGCTAAGTGGTTCTCCAGTCTTAGTCCAGTCACCGAAAAGGAGTTTATCACCTTCGGCGACAATAGCAAAGGTAAAATGTTGTCTCATGGGTTGGTGCGAGTTAATGAGCACTTTGTGTTGAGTGATGTTGCTCTTGTTTCTAACTTGCATTTTAACCTTCTTTCTGTTTCGCAACTTTTTGATGATGACTAAGAGTTTCATTTTAAACCGAATCTCAGTCGCATTTTAGATCCTCAGGGCAATCTTGTATGTTTGATTTCACCCTTTGGGAAAGTCTTTCGTGCGAATTTCTCGGAGTCGTTTGGAATTTCTTGTTGTCTTGTGGCTGGTCCTTCCTCCTCTAATCATTGGAAGTGGCATAGGAGACTCGGTCACCTGAGCTTTGACTTGCTTGCAAGGCTTAGTTCACTTGGCCTAATCCGAGGATTGCCCAAGTTGTCCATGGAGAAGGATCTTGTTTGCCATTCTTGTAGACATGGGAAAATGGTTGCCGCTCCCCACCATCTGGTGAATCAGGTTATGACTAAGCGCCCTGGAGAGCTTTGGCACATGGACCTTGTTGGTCCGGCTCGGGTGACCTCGGTTGGGGGGAAGTGGTATGTACTTGTTGTTGTTGACGATTTTTCGAGATATTCGTGGGTTTTCTTTTTAGCTGAGAAAACTAGGACTTTCTCTTTTGCTCGCAATCTGATTTTGCGTCTTCAGAACGAGATCCCTAAGAACTCGATGCGAGCTATTAGAAGTGATAATGGTTCCGAGTTTAAGAATTCGGACTTTGTGAAATTTTGTGACTCTTTGGGTTTAGAGCATCACTTTTCTTCCCCCTACACACCGCCACAAAATGGTGTTGTAGAGAGGAAGAATCGGACCCTTGTTGAGATGGCCAGGACGATGCTTGATGAGCATAGGAGTCCTAGGCGGTATTGGGCCGAAGCTATTAACACTGCATGCTATATTTCCAATCGCATTTTTCTCCGAGCTTTCTTGAAAAAGACTTCCTATGAGTTGCGTTTGGGAAAACAACCCAAAGTGAGCTATTTTAGAGTTTTTGGTTGCCATTGTTTTATACTCAAGAAAGGCAACTTGTACAAGTTTGAGTCTTGTTCTTCTGACGTGTGTATTTTGGGTTATGGCACTCATACTCGTGCATATCGTGTACTAAACCTTGATACTAAATGAGTCATGGAGACATCCGATGTCACCTTCGACGAGACCATGGTGTGTTCTTCTTGTAGATTTGAGCGTGCAGGTGATCATGAGGTTGGCGAACATCTTTTTGATGACAAGGACAAGGGTGCTGAAGGGATGGATGATCCAGCACCACCTCCACCTGCTGTGCCGCTAGGATCGGCTTCTACTACGTTGACTCACGGCCCCGACCCTTCTTCTTCGACTACTTGGGGCCGTGGGATCCGCCACCTCGAGCTGTACCATATGTACCCGAGGAGGCACCAGCTGCAGTTGAAGGGGAGGTTTCTTCAGCTCAGGAGGCACCATGGAACATTCAGTGCCAACACCCGCCTCAACAGATGATCGGCAACATCGACGAACGTGTCACTCGGTTAAGGTCACAACAAATCTCCCACTTTTGCTCATTCTGCATTTGTTGCTGATTTTGAACCCCGAGATGTTGGACACTCTTTATCTAATTCGGATTGGGTTAATGCCATGCATGAGGAGTTAGAAAATTTTGAGAGAAATTGGGTTTGGGTTTTGGTTCCACCTCATCCTGAGTGTCACCCTATTGGGACAAAATGGGTTTTCAAAAATAAACAACGAGAGGATGCCACATTGTGAGAAACAAGGCCAGACTTGTAGCCCAGGGATATAGTCAGAAGGAGGAGATAGACTATGAGGAGACTTTTACTCCTGTAGCACGTTTGGAGGCAATTAGGATACTCTTGGCTTTTGCTGGATCCAAGGGTTTCAAACTTTTTCAAATGGATGTCAAGAGTGCCTTCCTAAACGGCTACATAGAAGAAGAGGTGTATGTATGTGAACAACCCCCCGGTTTTGAAAATCCCAAGTTTCCAAACCATGTTTTTAAACTTCACAAAGCTTTGTATGGTTTGAAACAAGCCCCTAGAGCCTGATATGATAGATTGAAAACCTTTTTGCTTGCTAAGGGTTTTAAAATGGGATGTGTGGATAAAACACTTTTTCTCCTCAAGTAGGGCAATGACACTCTCTTGGTCCAGATTTACATGGATGATATCATTTTCGGTGGTTCGTCTCACGCTTTGGTTGCCAAGTTTGTAGATCTTATGAGCAGGGAGTTCGAGATGAGCATGATGGGCGAGTTGACATTTTTCCTCGGGATGCAAATCAAGCAATCCCGAGAAGGGACGTTTGTGCACCAGGGCAAGTACACCAAGGACATTCTGAAGAAATTCGATATGAGTGAGGCGAGGCCTCTTCCAACACCCATGTTGACCACAACGGCCCTGGATGTGGACAAGGATGGAGAAGCAGTGGACCAGAAGGAGTACCGAAGCATGATCGGGTCGCTGTTGTACCTGACGGCGACACGCCCAGACATCCAGTTCGCGGTGTGTCTTTGCGCGCGCTTTCAAGCATCGCCGCACACCTCTCACCGTCTGGCGGTCAAGCGCATTATGAGGTACCTTCGTTTCACTCCAGAGTTTGGGATTTGGTATTCTGCTTCCTCCACCCTCTCCCTTTGCGGTTATTCCGATGCTGATTTTGCTGGTTGCCGACTTGAGCGCAAGTCCACTTCTGGGACGTGTCAGTTTTTAGGTTCTTCTCTTGTATCTTGGTCTTCTCGCAAGCAGTCTAGTGTCGCTCAGTCTACCATAGAGGCTGAGTACGTTGCTGCGGCTAGCTGTTGTTCTCAGTTGCTTTGGATGATGGCCACTTTACGTGATTTTTGTCTGAGCTTTTCTCGCGTTGCTTTGCTTTGTGACAGCACGAGTGCTATTAGCGTCGCTAAGAACCCCATATTGATGTGCTGTTAACACAGAATTTTCGCACTATGACAAGTGGGCCAGCACGGCGCAGTTTCGGGAGAAATCACCACCTGAGGGATTTCGTAGATAGCAAGCACGGTCGACTAATCCAATCGGTTCGGTAAGGCTGTGGAGACGACTGGTCAAAGGGGGGGGGGTGGATTCGGCAATATGGCGCTGCGGTCGGCTACCTCAGGCTAAGTCGGTTTGCAACAAATACGGCATATCAGAAGATTCGGCAACAGAAGATCTCGTCATTGTTAGCACGTGCCGACTATTAAGGGAGGCTTAGAATAAAAGGCATCGTGTTTTAGATAAGTTTCCTATTTTGTCATTGTAATCGTGTCCTCCTAGGACTCGTAGAGCACCAGGGTATAAATATAAACCCTGAGACTATTGTAAAAACGTTCACAATCAATACAACCAACCCGGCCCTGTGCCGTCTTCGAGTCTATGTCGTGTCGTCGTGTTCTTCGAGAGGGGCCATCGATCCGTCGACCTCCGTAAGTTCCGGCAACCTTGTTACCATGTCTAGTATCGTGCGACGTATTTAGATATGGTGCAAGTAGTCTCGTACGTTAAGCTTAGTATCGTGCGGCGGATTTATGCTTATGACGGGAAGTTTTTGCTTATGCCTTGTATCGTGCGGCGGATTGAGTCATGAGTAAAAATAGTTATCGGCTTTGTCAGATTTGGCAAATCTGATAGATTCATTAAGTTACCTTGTGTTATATGTTTTGTTATTATTTATTTCATCGTAACACTTTGCCCAATCTAGATACCGTTCGGTTCGGCTTTATCTTTTATAGATCTGTTCTGTTCTTTCACGTTTATTATTGTAAAGTCTTTTATGTAGTAGATCTATTGTTCGTAATAGCCGATCGGATCGTATCTGGATTGCCACGTGGTGAGGGTTCATGCATGTTAAGTATGTTTGATCTATGACAAGGCCAGGTGTCGTGCGGCAGGCGCAGGCTTTAGAGTAGTTTAGTCATGCTTAGTTTGTATGTTCAATCCCCATGGACCCCAACTCGGTTGTACAATCGAGATTAGTTAAGTTTTAACTTATATTTAATACGTCATGCAAGTATGATTCTCATGCAAACGTGTTCGGCAACCTGTTATTCACGTAAACTCTGTCATATTGCCAAATAATCTTTAAATGTTGGCAGATAGCTTTCATAGCTATATGTCGTTGTAAGTGGCTTCAGGGCCGTATATTTTGGAACTGTCTGGTCATACCCGGCATGTTCCAGCTTTGAATTAACAGTTTCTTTCCCTTGTTAGTTACAGGGCAAACTAACTGGCACGCACTGGACTTCTGAGCACCCGGGCCACGTTTGAAGCCAGCTTTTCCGGCTTGCTGTGTGATTGGCACAGTGCGTCACTTTTGGTGCCAACACACTTTTTGGCATGCCCGGTGGGACACTTTTTTCCTGCAGCAATGGTCGAAGTCACTGAAGTCGAGGCCAGCAACAAGGCGGGGCTCGTGCAGGTGCAGCTCACTGAACTACCCGACGAGTACAGAGAGCAGGTGGATAATGCTTGTGCCGAATTCCAGGCCAAGTGCCTAGAAGCCTTTTCAAGAACAAGAGCGGAAAGGTTCGCCGTCTGCACGATCTGCCGAAGCCCGTCCAGCTCAACCCGAATGATCCCGGGGAAACGGAGGCAGTGTTGAAAATGTCTCACATAATCAACGAAGCTGTCTCTGGTGCCATCGGTCGCATGCATGGGGCATTTCTCAACACTTTCCGCACCATCATGAGCCCAATTCGGCCCCAAGGCCGATGAACTTATGGAGGCCGAGTTTGGCCCTATAGCAGGACCACATCTTTTCAATCTGCCGAATCACCTCAAGGGGGCAGGAGTTGCTGGTGAGGAGACCCCGCCTAAGGCTCAATCAAGCGGGATGACCATTCAAGAGAAGCACACGCCAGAGGGCCAGTTGCCGACCATGGGTTAGCTCACGTTCGGCACTAAGGGTCAGCCGCCAGAGTCAACACGCAAGATCCCCGCAAACCTATAGGCTCATAAAGGACTACTACGGAAACGGGTACCATGAGATGCTTGAGCCTCACAACATAGAGGGCGCCCCACATCCAGGATATGGGAAGCCGACGGCCGAAAAAAAACCGTCGACTTAATGTCGATGTCATGCTAGAGAGGATGGCGGATATGATGCAGCGCACTTTCGGCCCGAAGCCTAAGGGCACTTATGCTTACAGGTCTCCGTTCCCCGAATGGTTCCACTGTGTGGCTCTACCTCCCAGAGTCAAAGTGCCGACGGACCTGTCCAAGTTCTCCAGCTTAGACGACACCAGCATGGTGGAGCACGTCAGTCGTTATCTGCTCCAGCTTGGGGAGGCCAATACCGAAGATGCCTTCAGGGTTCGGTACTTCCCGTCGTCACTCACTGGACCGGCATTCGCATGGTTCACGTCACTACCGCCGGGCTCCATTCTCTCTTGGGCAGACTTGGAACAAAAGTTCCATACACACTTCTACACGGGCATCAAGGAGAAGAAACTGGTGGACATCATGTACGTACGCCAGAAGCCAAATGAGACACCACAGGACTACCTGCGCAGGTTCAGGGAAGTCAAGAGCCAGTGCTTCGGCATGCACCTGCCGGACGATCAGCTTCCACCATTGGCCGTGGCAGGCATGCTCCCGAGCATTAGGGACAAGCTGTTCGGTCAAGAGTTTGAAGACTTGGGTCATCTCTCCCGCCGGCTGAATGAGATGACTATCCAAGCGCAAGGCTTCCGGAGGGAAGGGCGTTTCCAGAAGGACAATGTCGCGGCGCAGATGTATCAGGCTTTCCTGGACGAAGCCGATGACTACACCGACGCTGATGAAGATGAGGTGGCCGCTGCAGAGCTCAACTGGGACAAGGAGCCGACCCAAGCCAACAAGCAATGGCTGCGCCAGCAGAAGGGGGGCATACGACTTCGAGTTCGAGTTCCTGGTTGCCGAAGGAAGAATCAGGCTACCCCGGATCACCCGATGCTGCGTCCTGGAGGAGTCAAGGACAAGAAGTACTGCGGTTTTCATAACACTAACACTCATTCTATTAATGATTGCCGTGTGTTCAGGACGAGGATCCAGAAAGCCATCCAGGACGGCCACATCAAGTTCAATGGCAAGATGAAGATCGATGCTAACCCCTTTGCCCAGAACACCGTGTTCTTTTCAGTGAGCATGGTAGCTCAGAGGACCCCAGGGGTAAGGGCAAGGTCAAAGTCCTCACCTCCAAAAAGCACGCGAGTCTGGCACGGTGGACCCCGATCGGCAAATCACCAGCGATGAATTCCAGCAGCGCGCCCGGACCACGAATAGTCGATATGAGCACGGGGAGACATCTTCCAGGTGCAGGCCTACCCACAGGGATCTCCTCAACAAGTGGCGCCGGCAAGATGAGAAGAACGAAGGAAGCGTCTCCAACGCGAAGAACAGGAACTCGCGGAGGAGTATCAGCGCGAAGACGGTCACACGGAGGAGTACCGGTACCATCTGGAAGATAGGGCCTACCACAGAGAGCAGGCCTACCACAGAGAGCAGGAACGCCGCCAAGAGCAGGAGCAGGCTCACTGGGGTTGCTCGTTCTTCCGCCACTGCTGGAACGAAGGCTTGAGGTTGCCTGCCGTCAACGACTGCCCTGAGTGCAGCGATCAGTACAGGGGGTATAGGCAGGATCGCGTCAACCGCGTCCCGTCCATGAAAGATTGGGAGCACGCATCCCGATGGACGATCGGCGCCTAAAAACGGAAAGCCCGGGTCGGCAAGCCAAAAGATATGCCGATCGAGAGGGGTGCACCACCAGGACGACGGCGAGGAGGCACAGCCTCGCCCATATAGGTGGCAAAAGGGGCAGTGGTGCCCACCAGGTCTCAGAAAAAGCCAGAAAAGGAGAGTGCAGCGCCTCCGGAATAGGGAGTTGGAAGAAGCAGCTGCCAATGGGAAGAAGCAAGAGTGGCGCCCGAAGGAAAAACCAGATGACGCCGACGAGGGCGCTGACGTGGCCATGACTTTCTTCCTTCCCCTGGAGTTCATGGCTCCTGCCGGCCGGGGGGCACAGGACGAGGTGTATTCGGATTCTGACGAGGCCGAGCACGACGAGCTCGCGGCACAGCTCGTGTTGTCTCAGAAGGCAGCATTTGACAAACCAGCCAAGCATCGGCATTTAAAGCCGTTGTATGTCAAGGGGTACGTCAATGAAAGCCGCTGACCAAGATGTTTGTCGATGGCGGGTGCAGCGATCAACATCATGCCTTACGCCACCTTTAGAAAGCTGGGCATGAACGATGAAGATCTGCTCAAAATGGACATGATACTCGTGACTTTGCCGGCAATCCCTCTGACACTCGGGGTGCCGTGCCGTGGAACTGATGATTGGATCCAAGACGCTCATCACGACCTTCTTTGTCATTGACGGCAAGGGGGCATACAGCCTGCTTTTGGGTAGGGATTGGATCCATGCCAACTGCTGCATACCTTCGACCATGCACCAAATACTCATTCAGTGGGTTGGAGATGACATCGAGATTGTCCAAGCTGACGACTCGGTGAGTGTTGCTACCATTGAGCCTACTTACTGGGAATTTGACGGAGTAGATTGCTTCTCCGATCGTGTGTGGGGAGAAGGTCCTGTCAACGTCTACGGCAGGGATCAACAGCGGTCCAAGCAATCGGCTCTCAAAGCTTCTTTTAGATGGACAACCCAACCGACAACAGCGAGGGCAAACTGGGACGTGGGTTTCACGTCGGCCGACAAGTTAGAGGAGGTGGATGTGGGTGACGAGAGTAAGAAGAGGCCGATGTTTGTAAGTTCCAGTTTAGCCCTGAATTCAGAGAGCAATTGGTAGATCTTCTAAAAGAGTTCAAAGACTGTTTCGCTTGGGACTACACGAGATGCCCGGACTAGATCGGTCCATTGTCGAGCATAAATGCCGATCAAGCCCGGGTACCGCCTGTATAAACAACCTCCGCGCAGGATCTACAAGAGGAGGTATTGGCCGACGTAAAAAGGAAGTGGAAAGATTGCTAGAAGCTAATTTCATTCGGCCGTGTCGATATGCGGACTGGATCTCCAATATAGTCCCGGTGTACAAGAAGAATGGGAATATGAGAGTCTGCATCGACTTCAGGAACCTCAATAAAGCCACTCCTATGGATGGTTATCCAATGCCAGTGGCCGATTTGCTAGTAGATGCTTCGGCGGGTTTGAAATTATAAGCTTTATGGACGGCAATGCGGGGTTACAACCAGATCTTCATGGCTGCAGAAGATGTGGCAAAGACCGCCTTCAGGTGCCCTGGCCATATAGGTTTGTTTGAATGGATTGTCATGACCTTTGGTTTGAAAAATGCCGGTGCTACTTACCAGCGGGCCATGAATTACATATTCCATGAGTTGATCGGCAAAGTCGTAGAAATCTACATTGATGACGTGGTGGTCAAGTCGGGAAGCAAAGAAAGACACTTAGCCGATTTAAGGAAGACCCTGGAGTGCACAAGGAAACATGGTTTAAAGATGAATCCAACCAATTGTGCATTTGGGGTGTCGGCCGGGGAGTTTCTGGGATTCTTAGTCCCCAAAAGAGGCATCGAGGTTGGCAAAAAGAGCATGGAAGCAATTGACAAGGTAGTGCCGCCGACCAATCTCAAAGAACTACAATCAACTGCTCAAGATCAACTTTGTCAGAAGGTTCATATCCAATTTGTCCGAGCGCGTGCTACCATTCTCTCCACTGTTAAAGCTCAAGAAAGATCAAGAGTTCGTGTGTGGGGTGACGTGCAACAAAAGGCTTTCGATGAAATCAAAGAATACATGAAGGCACCACCAGTATTGGTTCCTCCACAACTCGACGAGCCTTTCAAGTTGTACGTGGCGGCCGACAGCCTAACAATGGGTCGGCCCTCTTGCAAGAATTCGAAGGAAAAGAGAGAGTCATAGCCTATCTTAGCCGAAAGCTACTGGACCCCGAAACGAGGTCGGCTATGGAAAAGTTGTGCTTGTGCGTTTTCTATTCCTGTACCAAGTTTCGGCACTATCTATTGAATGCCGAATGCGTGGTAGTATCAGAGTTGATGTAATCAAGCACATGTTATCAATGCCGATTTTAAGTGCAAGGATCGATAAATGGGTTTTAGCTCTTTCTGAATTTGATTTGCGTTTTGAATCGGCAAAGGGCTGTTAAAGGCCAGATTATGGCTGATTTCATCACTCACCATCGTGATTCTAACGCTAACATAGTAACCATTGCCCCCTGGGCATTGTTTTTTGATGGATCGTCGTGGTAGCAAAGGTGGTGGAGTCGGGGATCATGTTGATTTCTCCCAAGGGGAACCTTTCAAATACTCTATACCGCATCGAGTACCCGGTGACTAATAATCAAGCGGAGTATGAGGCACTGCTTCGAGGATTGCGGTTGCTCGTGGACGTTAAGGCAGACGCCGTAAAGATCTTCGGTGACTCGGAGTTGGTGATCAGGCAGCTGACAGGTGAGTACGAGTGCAAAAACGACACGCTGCAGGAATATCTCAAAGGTTGCCAAGAGCTCCTTAGACAGTTTCGATCAGCAACCTTGCAACATATTCCTAGGGGGCAAAACGAAGAAGCAAACCAGTTGGCTCAGGCAGCAGCATCGGGTATAGGGAGAATGAAAACATTTTTGCACTTGAGAAGAGCAAACAACCCAGAAGGTGATCAAGTAATCCCAAGTGATAGTCAGGCAATTGAAGACTGGAGAGACAACATTGCCGATTACCTCAGGAACCATCCAGAAAAGTCTCCCGAAAACTCAGGTACAAGGCCCTTAAGTTTACGCTCTTGGACAATCAATTGTATTACAAATCCATAGATGGGGTTTCTCTAAGTGCCTGAACCAAGACGGGCTAGGAAACTGATGTATGAATGCACGAAGGCGTATGTGGTGCACACCAGTCGGCTCACCGTATGAGATGGTAATCAGGAGGACTGGATATTTTTGGCCGACTATGCTCGAAGATTGCTTCGAATATACAGAGGTTGTCAGGATTGCCAGCGATTCGGCAATGTGAAAGGGCCCCAGCATCGGCCATGAATCCGATCATTAAGCCTTGGCTTTCAGAAGGATGGGGTATTGATTTGATCGGCCAGATCCACCCCCAATCTAGCAAGGGACATAGTGTGTCTGTTAGCCATGGATTATTTCGCTAAGTGGGTTGAAGCCATCCCATTGAAGAAACGGTGAAACAGAGAACATGGTGTCCTTCGTCAGGGAGCACATCATTTACCGATTCAGCATCCCTCAGTCCATCACTACGATCAGGGAACTCAGTTCACTTCCTCGGAGTTTGTTGACTTTGCCGAAGGGATGGGGATTAGCTATATAATTCCTCCCTTATTATGCACAGGCCAATGGGCAGGCAGAGGCTTCTAACAAATCATGATTAAGATCATTCAAAGAAGATCGAAGAGAACCTAAAAGGTGGCACTTGGTACTCAACGAAGCTTTGTGGGCTTACCGAATGGCTTGTCATGGGTCGACTCAGACGTCACCATACGAGTTGGTCTATGGGACTCACGCAGTGCTACATGGGAATTGCAATCGGGGTCAAGACGAGTTACATTGCAGAACGATCTAGCCAAAGAGAATTATAAAGATTGATGATGGAGAGCTAGAAGATTTGATGATGATGAGCTAGAAGATTGATGATGGATGAGCTAGAAGATTGCATTTGATTCGTCTCAAGGCGTTGGAAAATATTAAAAAAGAAAAGATACGCGTTGCCAAGTACGCAATTCGAAAAGTGAAAGAAAAAGGTTCGAAGAAGGAGACTTGGTTTGGAAATTGTCTGCCGATCAGAACCAAAGATAAGGCATTCGGCAAATGGTCCCCTAATGGGAAGGGCCTTTCGAGTTCTGAGACGTGCTCGGGTAATTAGCGCGTACACTTCTGAAAACGCCTCCAAGGAGAAGAGTTTGCTAGGGCAATTAATGGACGTTATCTAAAGAGATTTCATCCTAGCGTGGAGGTCGGTGCATAACGGAATCGAGGACTAGCTGGCACCGACGGCCGATACAAGGTTGTGTCGCCCTTAGCACAAAAAATGGCCGATAGGTTCTATCGCCCTTAGAGCAAAAACAGCGGACACGGCATGTGTCGCCTTTAGCGCGAAAAACGCTAAAACAGAACCAAATGCACGCGGTGCTGTGCAATCGGTTCAATGAAGAGATCGAACACTAGACAAGCACAGAAAGGGAAAACAGATTGTACGCGTGAACATGGCAAAGTAGAGCATTGTTCATAAGTTGGGGCAGTATGAAAGTGCAGATCAGTTACCAAGCACCTTGTTGATGACCGTCTGCGGATTGGTGACTGCGGTGAGGGCGTGAGCGTGATCCTCGTAGGAGTCCAGAAAATCGTCGATTTGTTCGACGTCCTCCGGACATGCCCCGCCGGGGGAAGCCAACCGGCGTCACGGAGAAGTCCTCCTCCGTGCGGACCGTCAGCGCTGACAGCCCCAGCGCCACGCCATGGTGCACACCCTGCAGGGCGACCTGCTCGATGCGGCCGTGCACGTTGGCCAGGCGCGCATCGGCGGTGACACCCTGGGCGTTCACACCCGGTCTGCGACGGCGTTCGCTGCCATCTTCAGGTGCTCCAGTTCTTCAGACAGCGCTGTGAGCGACAAAATGGAATGGATCGGTTAAAAGATCAACAAGAACAACCGAAAGCAGATCCAGGATTGGGCGTTCATTCCCGTGATTGCGTCGCAGAACTGCCGGCGCTGGTCCTCCCATTCCAACTGGTCAATCCCGTACTGCTTCGAGACGGCGGCCAGCTCTTCCCGGGACTCGTCCCGCAGCGCCATGAAGTTCAAGGCGTCATTGTGGTCGTAGAGGCCGTCGTCGGAGTCCCGGTCTGGGCTCGCCTCCCAAGGATGGGAGTGGTAGGAGAGGCTGTCGGAGGAGCTCGACGAGCCCGATGGTGGAGCCTCTGGCCTCCCGGCGCTGGAGAAGGCCGGGCATGCCCGCCGGCGGAAGAGATAACGGGGACCCTATCAGCGAGCAGTAACAGAGTGTGAGCGAGGTTTTCAGAAACTGCCACAAAGGACGTAAGCGAGGAGTCCTACCCGCGCTGACGGAGGCACCGAGCGCGGCTCCCTCTCGGCCTCTCCTCAGTCGCCGGGCGCTTGCCGCGGTCATCATGGCTCGCCATTGCACTCGGAAAGTTAGGGTTTTCTGGGGCGGAGTAAGCAAGAAGCCGAGGCGGCGAGAGTACTAGAGGAGCGGGTGCAAGATGGGGAGAAGGCAGGCCTCCAGGGGCGATTTATAAAATCAGAACAGTGATCGTGGCGAGTGTCCCGGGGTAGCACGCCGAATGTCAACCGGCGGATTAGGGTTTTCCTGCTTCCCGAGATGGGCCTCTGCAGTAACGGGCTGTGCAAACCGTCTGGATGCACTCGCGTGTTCGGCGGAGATTAGAACGCCTGGCTTCGGCAAAATTGCCGATTTACGTGTTTGGGACAAACACTAGCCAAATTGCCGAACAGGTTTACATGGTTAATCACGATGTCGTCAGAACGGTAACCGATTGGATGCAAAATATAGATATATTACAAGAAGATGTTTGAGTCATTCTGACGCAGGATTGCTGAAATTAAAAGTTCATTACACAGTCATCTCAGTTGTTCAAGAACTGATTTATAGCCGCCAGGGTATCGGCTTTGACCTGATTAGCATGCTCCAATGCCTTTTTGTCCTCCTCTTCGGTGCCCTGTGCCTGTGAAAGCCTCGTGCTAAGTTTGATATCCTCATCAAGCGCCAATGACAGCCTGGAAGATGTTGTTTCAATGATATTCGGTAAACCCGATAGCCGAGAGGTGCATGACTAAATATTAGAGTTGACCTGGGCTAGTTGGGCTTCCAGTTCAGACCTCTTTTCTTGCAGTTCTTTCAATTGAGCATCCAGAGTCTCCTGAGAGTTCTTGGCCTCTTGGAACTGAGTGTACAGATCATTGACTTCCTGGGTGCACTTGGACTTAGCAGTCTGAAGAACAGTGCTTCTGATTGCTCGTTTCACCTTGGCAAAACAGTCATCCAATGTAGACACGGTTTCCAGATGGAGTCTCAGATTTTCTGGAATGTCCTCGGCAATGGGCTCGAGGAGATTTTTAACCTCATCGGCGTCTCTGACTAAGGACAAGATGTCTTGACTCAGAAAGTTTGTTATGTTGCTCAGGACATCTTGGACGAGTGCCGATGGTCTTTTGGCCACTGCCCTTTTGTTCAGGAACTCGTTGACATCAAATGCATACTCGGAAGTTGAACTGATGAAAGTCTGTGTTGATTTAGACGGGTTAGCCGACTATGGCGAAGTGCGAAGAAGGGATGAAATGAGGAATTAATTCTTACTCGGTGAGTCGGCTGATTGGCAGGGTCTTGATCTGGTTGAGAACCGGATTGGCCAGCAGGGTCTGGAGTTGAACCGATGAAAATCTCACCGGTTGTGTCATCTGTGAAATTACTGATCAGTCAAGAGAGGCAAGAATCTGCTGGATGAAGGGATAATTAAAGGACCTACCAATGTTGACATCATCCGGTTCTGGGTGTCCATTTCCTCGGCATCTTCATGCTCATCATTTTCCAAGGTAATAAAGATTGGGGGCATGATCGTTTGAGCATTTTCTTGTTCAGGGGAAGAGGCCTGTAATGGTATATAAGCCAGTCAAGAATAAGTTGATAATGATGGAAGCACTAGGACATCTTACCTTTGGAGGAGGTGTGTTTTGCTTGGTCTTGGTTCGCCTGGAGCTGGAAGTGCCTTTAGTGGCCTTTCTTTTCTCTCCTTTAGCTGAGAGGGTGGTTAATGAGACTGCTTGGGATTTCATAAGTTGAGTCAATGAAGGAGCATTGTGTCCCAGGACAGTGATTGGCCCTGCTTGATGATATTGGATAGGCCTGATGTCAGAATTGGGTGTGAAGTCCTGTGGAAGTTTTGAAAAGTTAGAATCTCAAGGATCAAATACTAAAGCAACAGGTGGCTTGTTATTGTACCTCGCTGTCAGAGCTAAAGTCTGCTTGAAGTTCCAGGCACATGGGATGGACTGGGCTGTTGAAGATATGATCATGCCATTCTTGCCACCAGGACTCAAAACGAGGATGAGCAGACTGGATCAAGTGAAATGGTACTGGTTTGTAGTCTGGCAGATCTTGCCCCAGGCTGAATACTCGATGGGCCTGCATCCCTATTGTAATACGCTCTTTGGACTGAATCTGCTCCCTGGGCTTGATGATGGTGGAAAAGATGAGTTTTGGAGGGAGCTGTCCACAGCCTAATTGCCTAGCTGCTATGTTAGGATAATAGAATTCATAAGTGTGCTTCACTTATCTTCCTCTGTTGAATTCGGCTGGTAGGATACAGGGTTTGATAAATGAGTTGAAAACTCCTGTGGCCATTTCGTCTATGCAGCCATCATCAAAGCTGAATTTGATAGGGAAAGTGAGGTTGTCATTCTCCCTGTAGGGTAACCAGAGCACCTGATTAAAGCCCTTGAAGAATAATTTGAAGAGACTGCCAATACTCTTGTTTATGGTTATAGCAGTGGCTGCTTCCCCATAAGTTTGGCAAGCTTTCTCTGTGGCCTCTTCATCCTCAGCGAAGTTGCTGGAGGGAAAGCTGAGGTTGTCCAATGGCACAGCAATGATTTGGTGCATGTATAGCTGAAACCACATTTGAACAAACCACCAGGGGCCATTGACACAATCAATTGGTGGCAGTCCATCTGTGCTATCATGAGTGGCATGATACATTTGAGTGGAGATCTGATGCATCATGTGGTATATGGATCCCAGGAAGATCCTGCCTAGAGGAGTTGCTTTCCTTTGGATAATTTATCAGCCAGTGCGATGTAGTTAAGGGTTGGCTCGTTGGATCTCCCACAGAAGATAAATCTGCATAGCCACATGTTTAGAAAAGCCCTGTGCTCTGTTTCTGCTACTGGGCCTGATATTTTGTTGTGGATCTCTACATACTTCATCCATCCAACACTGACATCAATGGATCTCTGAGGAATTTTCTCTAGCAGTTCGTCGGCGTTCCTAATCGAGGTTATGTTCAGGCCACTCATCATGAAGACATCGGCTAGTGTGATTGTCATTATGCCATGGCCGAACACGAAAGCATTGAGGGCATCTGACCAAAAATGAGAAGCTGCTATGAGCAATGATTCATTTTTGGGCATGTCGGCCAGGGACAGTTCCAGAGCATGATGGATGTCTTGGGTTTCCCAATGAGGCCCAAAATCTCGCCTGAATTCTTCTGTACCAATTCCTCCAGCCGGTGACCGCGGGCAGGGGCCAGTTCTTGAAGGTATACGCCACCTGTTCGATGAAATGACTCCATACTTGAAAGGGGTTCTGTTGGTCTCCATACCGATGATGTTGGTTGGGTTGGAGTTTCCCATCGGTCCCAAGAAGTAGGAGTCGGGATCCGCATCGCAAGGAATCAGAATTTCATCCCTAAGGGCTTGAAAGGAGAAGGTGTGCGGGGAAAGCTAAATGAGCCGAATACCGATATAAATTGACCGAATGCGTTGAAAGGAAAAAGTGAAATTTACCTCTGGGATCTCGTCGTGGTCGCCATTGCGAAACTCGGTGGAGTTTGAAGCTGTTGATGATTTGGAGAAGATGCAGAGTTTGAAGCAGTGCTGACCTAGAATGCGCGGCGACTTGTGGTCAATTTCAGAACAAATGCCTTTGTGCAGAATTGAGGGGGCATGTGTTAACACAGAATTTTCGCACTATGACAAGTGGGCCAGCACGACGCAGGTTCGGGAGAAATCACCACCTGAGGGATTCGGTAGATAGCAAGCACGGTCGGCTAATCCAATCGATTCGGTAAGGCTGTGGAGGCGACTGGTCAAAACGGGGGGTGGATTCGGCAATATGGCGCTGCGGTCGGCTACCTCAGGCTAAGTCGCTTTGCGACAAATACGGCATATCAGAAGATTCGGCAACAGAGATCTCGTCATTGTTAGCACGTGCCGACTATTAAGGGAGGCTTAGAATAAAAGGCATCGTGTTTTAGATAAGTTTTCTGTTTTTGTCGTTGTAATCGTGTCCTCCTAGGACTCGTAGAGCACCAGGGTATAAATATAAACCCTGAGACTATTGTAAAAACATTCACAATCAATACAACCAACCCGGCCCCGTGCCGTCTTCGAGTCCAAGTCGTGTCGTCGTGTTCTTCGAGAGGGGCCATCGATCCGTCGACCTCCGTAAGTTCCGGCAACCTTGTTACCATGTCTAGTATCGTGCGGCGGATTTAGATATGGTGCAAGTAGTCTCATACGTTAAGCTTAGTATCGTGCGGCGGATTTAAGCTTATGACGGGAAGTTTTTGCTTATGCCTTGTATCGTGCGGCGGATTGAGTCATGAGTAAAAATAGTTATCGGCTCTGTTTAGATTTGGCAAATCTGATAGATTCATTAAGTTACCTTGTGTTATATGTTTTGTTATGTTTATTTCATCGTAACACTTTTGCCCAATCTAGATACCGTTCGGTTTCGGCTTTATCTTTTATAGATCTGCTCTGTTCTTTCACGTTTATTATTGTAAAGTCTTTTATGTAGTAGATCTATTGTTCGATAGCCGATCGGATCGTATCTGGATTGCCACGTGGTGAGGGTTCATGCATGTTAAGTATGTTTGATCTATGACAAGGCCAGGTGTCGTGCGGCAGGCGCAGGCTTTAGATTAGTTTAGTCATGCTTAGTTTGTATGTTCAATCCCCATGGACCCCAACTTGGTTGTACAATCGAGATTGGTTAAGTTTTAACTTATATTTAATATGTCATGCAAGTATTATTCTCATGCAAACGTGTTCGGCAACCTGTTATTCACGTAACTCTGTCCATATTGCCGAATAATCTTTAACCTGTTGGCAGATAGCTTTCATAGCTATATGTCGTTGTAAGTGGCTTCAGGGCCGTATATTTTGGAACTGTCTGGTCATACCCGGCACGTTCCAGCTTTGAATTTAACAGTTTTTTTCCCTTGTTAGTGCGGATACATGGGTGTATGCCGAGTCTCTGTGTGATGAGTGATTGTCAACGGAGATGATGCGCATGTTCTTTGGCTTGTGTTGTGCAGGTGTCGAGCTCGGAGACAGTGATCGATGGCGGGTGAAGGTCAAGTTGCGACGTGCCGTGCCGAACGGACCGGGCGCGATGAAGGATGGGCGTGCCGTGCGGCGGACGTGCCATGCCGATGTATCGGACGGTGAAGGGCGGACGTGGACTTGGACTGATGGACTGGAGGCCGGAGGATCAGCTGTGGTGGCTGGCAGCCTGCGACAGCGACAAGCGGAGAAGTGCGATCATGTCGGTGGAAGGGGTGCACAGGCGGTGCATCCCCTCTACGACGCCGGTTTGTTGGTAGAGCCCGGGAAAAACCAACGAGTGACGGTTTTCCAGGTTTGGGCCTCAAAACCTGGGTGCTGGGTTTCCAGGTTGAGCCACAAAACCTGGGCGTGCGGTTTCCAGGTTGAGCCTCAAAACCTGGGCGTGGGCCGGTTTCCGAGTTTGGGCCTCAAACTACTCGGGCGCGGTACGGTTTTCCGAGTTTGCCACAAAACTCGGGCTGGAGGCTGGTTTCCCGGTTTGGGCCACAAAACCGGGGGTGCAGAGTGGTGGCGGCACGTGGCGGCAATCTGAAGGTTGCGTGGAGGCGACGCGGAAGACCGTGCGGTGCGTGGCCGTCGATCTACCTACCACCAGCGGGTGGACTAGAATAGCCTTAGGGTTAGGCTGGTCCGCTCTGTAATTAGAGTAGAGAGGGGTAGAGTAGGAAATAGACTTAGGCTAGGTTAGTATAAGTAGTCCAGGGGAGACACCCTTCTCCCTATCTCAATCTCAGTTAGAGCTTTCATTTCCTAGGGTTTCCACTCTCCCACACCCCTGCTTTAGCTAGTTGAGATCCGCAGAGAGACTCCACTCTGTGTACTGTTGATTCGAGGAAGTGAGGCCGTATCCTCACCTTGGATCCCATCTCTTGGTGTCAATTCGCGTTTTGATTTCATGTTCATCATGTTCTTGCGCGATTGCTTTGTGCCTTGATTTTCCCGTCGCTTGATCTTTGTGCTCGGTTCATCTTTTACGATTCCGTTTGAACTGAGTTGCCTAGATCGTGAGGCACTTCTTTCCACCGAAAGAAATCATCTCAAACCTCACGGTCTAGAGATCGATCAAGTTTTAGTTTCGGGTCTCTTTTTCTTCTTTCCCCCCGAATTCCTTCGATTCACCGATTTGGAGTTAGGTTCGAGCCATGATCTCTTAGAGATAGCTCACTAACCTCCTTGTGACTCCTCAGATCGAATCCCAAGCCTAGAGCACTTGATTCGGAGGAGATCGGGTTGAATCGCCGGAGTTTCAGTGCAGTCGCGGGGTGACCGGACGCTCTGTCGGTCTGACCGACGCACGCTTTCAGAGTCCGGTCGTTGAGGCACGGCGCCAAGCTTTTCTGCGTACTGACCGGACGCTCTCGACCGGACGCTCTGTTTGCATTTCGACCGGACGCTACGCTTGCACTGTTTCTGGCTTTGTCGGTTTCGACCGGACGCACTGTACCAGACCGGGACGCTCCGTACTCGTGAGTCCGGTCACGAACAGAGAGCTCCAGAGCTGATTTCTGACGACCGGACGCGTCCGGTCCCTGCTGCCGGACGCTGGCCAGAGTCCGGTCGATCCAGTTTCGCGCGCGTTTTCGTTCGCGGGTTCGTTCGTACTTGATCGGATTTGAGTTCCGTCTTTTGCGTTGGCTTTCTAGGGTTGTCTAGTGTCCCGCTGTGCTTCTAGGAGGCATCCACCCTACATCTAGGGTCGTGGACATTAGCAAGCTCTAGGGTTCGCTCTTGGGGTTGATTTTGGGAACAGTGGCATCTAGTGTCCGAAAGAAATTTTGAAGCTCCCATTCACCCCCCCCCCTCTGGTCGCTTTCGGGTAGCTTCTCGGTCCTTCAATTGGTATCGGAGCAGGTTAAGGATCTTCCACCTTAGCCGGTTCCAGATCCACCGAAGGCGACATGGATCGCGGCGTGGGCAAACCGCCGTTTTTCGATGGGACGAACTATGCGTTATTGGAAGATACGTATGTCGGCCTATTTGCAGAGCTTGGGCGCTTCGATCTGGGATATTTGCAACTCCCCTGATTACGTGGTCTTGGCTGCTCGTGTGACTCAACAGCAGGTCGATGAGCACGATGCCGCCAATAGCCGAGCCCGTAATGCTCTTTCTTGTTTGAGCATGGGTGAGTTTGATCGCGTTTCTCACCTCGCTACGGCTCGGGAGATCTGGGACACTCTCATGCGTTTCATGAGGGCACCTCTCAAGTCAAAACCCGACTCTACGAGTCGTTCAAGCGAGAGTATGAGAACTTTAGACATCAACCTGGCGAGAGCATAGAAAGTTTATTCGCTCGCTTTCAGGTGATTGTCAACAGGATGAGGGCTAACAGAGAGCAGTTGCCATTTGACGATCATGAGCGTGCTTTGAAGCTTTTGCACACTCTTGACCGTTCGGTGTGGGACTCCAAGGTTCAGGCAATCATCGAATCGCCGAACTATGAGACTCTCACCTGCGACGAGCTCTTCAGTAAGCTCAAGTCCAGTGAGATTGATGCTATGGCGAGGGCTTCTTTTGAAAATCCTTCTCGCCCGTCCATGGCTTTGGTTTCCGGCTCTTCCTCTAACCCCTCAGCTGGTTTGCGCTTTCTCTCTTTTCTGTGACAGAGGACCAGCTGGAGTCTTTGGGAGACGACGAGTTGGCTTTGCTTGCCAACCGGTTCTCGCGGTTCCACAACAACCGCATGAACCGCCGTCGGGAGGAGGACGCACGGGATGCTACGAGTGCGGCGACCCCGACCACTTCATCGCCAACTGCCCCAAGAAGAACAAGCACTTGGGCAAGGGCGAACATGGGCGCAGCGCGACTCCAAGTACAAGGAGAAGCACGTTCCCCCAAGGCACAAGAACGGGGCGGCTTCGACAAAGAGTACATCAAGAAGAAGTACTTGGAGAAGCAGCAAGCTGAGCAGCGCGCGTTCTTCGCCACGCTCAGCGACGTCGACGGCTCGGATGACGACTCCGCCAGCTCGAGCGATGACGAGTCCGAGAAGAAGAAGAGGATCGAGGACAAGCTGAACGGCCTTGCTTCTTCGCCGACGACGACGGCTTCTGCACCATGGCGCTCGGAGATGAGGTCGACGGCGAGCCGGAGCGTACCCCTCGGAACGACGACGACGACGACACCTCCCAGGTATCTCTCACCTACGACGAGCTTTCCTCCGAGGTTGAGAAGTTGACTGCTGCCCTCCTTAGCCAAGATAAGTTGCTTAGGCGTGCCGCTAGAGAGCGCAAGGAGTTTAGGCAGAAGTGGGAGGACACGGTGAAGGAGCTTGAGTTCGCTCGGTCCACCGTGGTAGTGTCGGAGGAGACGGAGTGCGAGTCGTGCACCGCGCACATGACTGACCTTCTCACTCTGAGAGGTAAGTATGCTGCGTTGGTTGGAGAGGTGGATGAGCTCCGTGCTAGGCCGCAGCTGTTGGGTGCGTGCAAGACTTGTCCTGTCTTGCAATCTGAGTTGGCAGAGAAAAATGCCAAGCTTGAGTCTTTAGAGAAGGCCAGCTCAGATAGCACTTGTGTCTCGAGGTGTGCTTTGTGTGAGGGGCTGGAGATGGAGATTGCCAATGTGAAGCATGGCAAGATGCAAACCGAGGAGAAAACACATACCTTCGGTCCATCTTGTCATGGGTCTCCAGTAGTGAGCCGCAGCTCGGGATGATGATCTCCCAATTCAAGCGAGCTGTTGGTGCCCCTGGTGTAGGTTTTGCTCAGAGTGTTGATCTCTCAGCTTTTGGAAGATTGGAGAGTCTAGTGGTCTGAACCCCTGTGAGAAGCCCAACTCCACCACTCCCAAACTGCCAAGCTTCCACTCAAAGAGCCTGCCAAGCCTGTCACCAAGGATGGAGTTGTAGTTGAACCCCCAAGGCTCCACCCAAGAATCCACAATGGCAACCCAAGCCCAATCACCTAAAGAACAAGCTTGACACAATGCCACCCATCCGAGAGGAGTTGCCACAGAAGGGCAAGGGCAAGGTGAACCATACCCACATCCCTGCAAACAACAACCCCTTTGCGCGCGGTGAGGTTTCAGTGTGACTTTGTGGGAGGGATGGTCACTGAGCGAGTTCTGCTTTAGGCGCAGAGAGAGAGGCGCGCGGGCTCGGGAGATGGAGAACCCGGACTGGACATGTACCAGCCAGCTCATGGGGACATGTACCGAGCCCAGGGGAGATCTGCTAGGTCCTTCACCAGGCCTAGGCAGGAGAGAGCTCCGAGGAGAGACGCTAGAGAGTTGAGCCCCAGGCTCCTAGGCGTAACCTCGTAGAGAGCGTGCCCGACGGGGTCCTGCTTTTGCAGGTAACGGACCCGTGGCGGAGGTTTAGTTGAGCGCTTTCCCCACCGCAGTTTAAGTATCGCGGTGAGCGCTTCTTCCCAGCGGACCACGTTTTCCTCAGCGTGGTGATCGCTTCCCTCGTAGACGTGCTAGGAATGGTTTTCTGCTAACCGTCTTTTGAGCAGCCGGCCCAACACTGGTTTCCCCTTATTTCACTAACCCCAGTGTTGGACCGTATGCTCACCCTATGTCTTTTTATTGATGTAGGTAAGACGGTTGGAGGACGTTTGGTTGGTGGATTCCGGTTGTTCGAGGCACATGACCGGAAACACCAAGTGGTTCTCCAGCCTTAGCCCGGTCGCCGGAAAGGAGTACATAACCTTCGGCGACAATAGTAAAGGTAAGGTATTCTCGTGGGACGGTGCGGGTTAATGAGCACTTTGTGTTGCGCGATGTGCTCTTGTTTCTAACCTGCATTTTAACTTCTTTCTGTTTCGCAACTTTTTGATGATGACTATGAGATTCGTTTTAAACCGAACCTTAGTCGCATCTTAGATCCTCAGGGCGATCTTGTATGTCTGATTTCGCCCTTTGGGAAAGTCTTTTGTGCGAATTTCTCGGAATCGTTTGGTTCTTCTCGCTGTCTTTTGGCTAGTCCTTCTTCTCCGATCTTTGGAAGTGGCATAGGAGGCTCGGTCATTTAAGCTTCGACTTGCTTGCAAGACTTAGCTCACTTGGCCTAATCCGAGGATTGCCCAAGCTTTCGATGGAGAAGGATCTAGTTTGCCATTCTTGCAGACATGGGAAGATGGTTGCTGCTCCCCACCATCCGGTGACTAAGGTCATGACCTCGCACCCGGAGAGCTTTTACACATGGACCTTGTTGGTCCGGCTCGGGTGAGCTCGGTTGGTGGCAAGTGGTATGTTTTGGTTGTTGTTGACGACTTTTCGAGATATTCGTGGGTCTTCTTTTTAGCTGAGAAGACCGAGACTTTCTCCTTCGCTCGCAATCTGATTTTGCGTCTTCAGAACGAGTTCCCTTTGAACTCGATGCGAGCGATTAGAAGTGATAATGGTTCCGAGTTTAAGAATTCGGATTTTGAGAAGTTTTGTAACCGCCTTGGTTTGGAGCATCAGTTTTCTTCCCCCTACACCACCCCCAAAATGGTGTTGTAGAGAGGAAGAATCGGACCCTTGTTGAGATGGCCAGGACGATGCTTGATGAGCATAGGACTCCTAGGCGCTTTGGGCCGAAGCTATGAACACTGCATGCTACATTTCGAATCGCATTTTTCTGAGAGCGTTTTTGAAGAAGACCTCTTATGAGTTGCGTTTTGGTCGCCAGCCCAAGGTGAGTTATTTTAGAGTCTTTGGTTGCCACTGTTTATATTGAAGAAAGGCAACCTGGACAAGTTTGAGTCTCGTTCTTCTGACGGTGTGTTTTGGGTTATGGCACTCACACTCGAGCTTATCGTGTACTTAACCTTGACACTAACCGAGTCATGGAGACATCAGATGTCACCTTCGACGAGACTCTTGTTTGTCCCTCTTCTCGTTTTGAGCGTGCAGGTGATCATGAGGTTGGAGAGCCTCTTTTGATGATGAGGACGAGGGTGCTGAAGGTATAGATGATCCAGCACCCCTCCACCTGCCGTGCCGCAAAGGGCGGCCTCGACGACGACTCACGGCCCCGACACTTCTTCTTCCTGGGGGCCGTGGGATTCTCCACCTCGCGCGGTACCTTTTGTACCCGGGGTGGAACCAGCTGCTGTTGAGGGGGAGGTCACTTCTTCCCGGGAGGCGCCACGACATATCCAGCGCCAGCACCCCCTGAACAGATGATCGGCGACATCGACGAGCGAGTTACTCGCTCCAGGTCACAGCACATCTCGCACTTTGCTCATTCTGCTTTTGTTGCGTCTTTTGAACCCGAGATGTTGGACACGCATTGACGGATCCGGATTGGGTCAATGCCATGCATGAGGAGCTAGAGAACTTTGAGCGAAATCGGGTTTGGGTTCTAGTGCCACCACCTCCTGACTGTAAACCTATTGGACAAAATGGGTTTTAAAAACAAGCAAGGAGAGGAGGGCCACATTGTGAGAAACAAGGCCCGGCTTGTAGCGAAGGGTTATAGTCAGAAGGAGGGGATAGATTATGAGGAGACCTTCGCTCCTGTAGCTCGTTTGGAGGCTATTAGGATACTCTTGGCTTATGCTGCATCCATGGGTTTCAAACTTTTTCAAATGGATGTCAAGAGTGCCTTCTTAAACGGCTACATTGAGGAGGAGGTCTATGTCCAGCAACCCCCCGGTTTTGAAAATCCCAAGTTTCCAAACCATGTTTTTAAACTCCACAAAGCTTTGTATGGTTTGAAACAAGCCCCTAGAGCCTGGTATGAGAGATTAAAAACCTTTTTGCTAGCTAAGGGTTTTAAAATGGGATGTGTGATAAAACGCTCTTTCTCCTCAAGCAAGGCAAAGATACTCTCTTGGTCCAAATTTACGTGGATGATATCATTTTCGGTGGTTCTTCTCACGCTTTGGTTGCCAAGTTTGCAGATACTATGAGCAGGGAGTTCGAGATGAGCATGATGGGCGAGCTGACTTTCTTTCTCGGGTTGCAAATTAAGCAATCCCGAGAGGGGACGTTTGTGCACCAGGGCAAGTACACGAGGGACTTGCTGAAGCGGTTCGACATGGGTGAGGCCAAGCCTCTTCCGACGCCCATGTCGACGACGACTGCCCTGGATGCCGACACGGATGGAGAAGCAGTGGACCAGAAGGAGTACCGCAGCATGATTGGATCGCTGCTCTACCTGACGGCGACACGGCCGGACATTCAGTTCGCCGTGTGCTTGTGCGCGCGCTTTCAGGCTTCGCCACGCACTTCTCACCGTCAGGCGGTGAAGCGCATATTCAGGTACCTTCGTTTCACGCCTGAGTTCGGGATTTGGTATTCTGCTTCCTCACTCTCTCGCTTTGCGGTTATTCCGATGCGATTTTGCTGGTTGTCGCATTGAGCGCAAGTCCACTTCTGGGACTTGCCAGTTTATTGGGTCTTCTCTTGTGTCGTGGTCTTCTCGCAAGCAGTCTAGTGTCGCTCAGTCTACCACGGAGGCTGAATATGTTGCTGCGGCTAGCTGCTGTTCCCAGTTACTCTGGATGATGGCCACTTTGCGTGATTTGGTTTGAGCTTTACTCGAGTTCCTTTGCTTTGTGACAGCACGAGTGCCATTAGCGTTGCTAAGAACCCCGTGCTTCACTCGAAAACCAAACACATTGATGTGCGCTTTCATTTCTTGCGAGACCACCAGGAGAAGGGTGATATCGACCTTCGCCATGTCGATACTCATCACCAATTGGCTGATATTTTCACCAAGCCTTTAGACGAATCAACCTTTAATAGGTTGAGGGGTGAGCTTGGTGTGTGTTTCCCCTTTTAGATGGGGGAAGCATTTTGAGATGTACAGACTGACTCTTTTATTTTGAGGCTCTTTTCTTTTGAGTTTCTTGAGTCTTTCCAATTGGTATCTTCCTTCTTTCAGTTTTGTGTCGGGCATACGCATTTACATTCTGAGCTTCATGTCTATATTCACTAGAATGTAATTATGCTCTTGTTAGTATTGCTCCGATACTTATGATGATGCTTGTAGCTTATGCTCTTTCTGATCACTGTTACATGTTATGAGCGAGCTATTTTTGGAATGGTGAATTATGCCTAATGTATATAAATCTGAAAATGTTCACCATTGAGATATGCAACTAGCATGTGTAGGGTGTGTTGAGTCCATTCCTGCTTTTCATATATGCTAGGTTGCTATGTCTCTAGTTCTGAGTCATTCACTTGCTTGGTTGTTCATAACTTGCTTAAAATCTGAACCAAGTATTGTTGAATTGAAAAGATCGAGATGGGATTGCTTGTCAACACCTCATGGTATTGAGACTGTTTCTCATTGCACTTTGAGTTAAACTTGAGCCATGTAGTGTATGACCGAAACCGTTGCTTTAAGCTTCTGATTGCTTCGGCATAGGCTTCGCACGGTTGAAAAGTTAGGCAATGACAAGCTTTCAACCTCTCGCAATCACATGCCAAAAATGAACTTGTGAATTCTTTTACCGCTGCAACTCCGATATGAATTTGAAATCACAAGTATATGCTTCATTCCTATGCATGATGATTGAACTTTGCTAGGGGTAGTTCACCTTGTATATATGCTTAGCACTTGTTTGGATTCCTTCTATACATGTCTAGTGCTATTTTGATGGTGACTATCTTTTTGGCTTAAAACTGCTCACATGCTCATATGCTTCATATTTCGTATAAGTGATCAGTTTGAGCCTTTGCTATTTGAGTGCTTAATTGAGATGTTGGAGCTATACTGATTAGAGCATCTTTGCACTCTTTTGACTATATACTTGAAGCTCCTAACTTGCATTTTGACTTCCATATGCATTGTGGACGGAGATCTTGTGTTCAGGGGGAGTTTATGTGAAGAGTTGCTTCTCCGATACCTTTTGGCCTTGATAAGTGCATTTTCAACTAGGGGGAGAAATTTACGCAAATCATATGCCCTGAAAATCTTTGTCCTAGTTGCTTGCATTTGTCGAGGGGGAGTTTGCTAGTTGTGTTGAGCCGTTGCCTCTGTCTTGAGGGACTAGCAAACGTTCCTAGCTTTTCATGAGCTTTCATAAGCTTTTTCATTTGGCTTTCAATTGGTATCGTCTGGTGTGCTTTCCCATTTGTTTTGGGTTGATTTCCAATTGGTTCGGAGTGATTTTCTTGCTAGTTGTGTTGAGCCTCTGTGCCTCTATCTTGAGGGACTAGCATTTTGCTTCTGTTGTCCTCCGATCTTCAATTGGTATCTGCTAGCGTGTGTTGAGCCTGTTCTACCTCTTCTTGAGGGCTAGCTTTGCTTTGCTTGGTTGCGTCGAGCCGTTGCCCATGTCTTTGGGGACCAAGTTTTTCGCTTCATCCACTTGACCTTCTTTGGCTTTTGTTAGGCTTTTGGGTCATTTGGTTGGTTTTCTCCTCCCACTCCTTCCTACCTCCTTCTTCTTATTCATGATTTGTTGTGGAGTTGACAATGCACTCATCAAGGGGGAGATTGCGGATACATGGGTGTATGCCGAGTCTCTGTGTGATGAGTGATTGTCAACGGAGATGATGCGCATGTTCTTTGGCTTGTGTTGTGCAGGTGTCGAGCACGGAGACAGTGATCGATGGCGGGTGAAGGTCAAGTTGCGACGTGCCGTGCCGACGGACCGGGCGCGATGAAGGATGGGCGTGCCGTGCGGCGGACGTGCCATGCCGATGTATCGGACGGTGAAGGGCGGACGTGGACTTGGACTGATGGACTGGAGGCCCGGAGGATCAGCTGTGGTGGCTGGCAGCCTGCGACAGCGACAAGCGGAGAAGTGCGATCATGTCGGTGGAAGGGGTGCACAGGCGGTGCATCCCCTCTACGACGCCGGTTTGTTGGTAGAGCCCGGGAAAAACCAACGGTGGACGGTTTCCAGGTTTGGGCCTCAAAACCTGGGTGCTGGGTTTCCAGGTTGAGCCACAAAACCTGGGCGTGACGGTTTCCAGGTTGAGCCTCAAAACCTGGGCGTGGGCCGGTTTCCGAGTTTGGGCCTCAAAACTCGGGCGCGGACGGTTTCCGAGTTTGGCCACAAAACTCGGGCTGGAGGCTGGTTTCCCGGTTTGGGCCACAAAAACGGGGGGTGCAGAGTGGGTGGCGGCACGTGGCGGCGATCTGAAGGTTGCGTGGAGGCGACGCGGAAGACCGTGCGGGCGTGGCCGTCGGATCTACCTACCACCAGCGGGTGGACTAGAATAGCCTTAGGGTTAGGCTGGTCCGCTCTGTAATTAGAGTAGAGAGGGGTAGAGTAGGAAATAGACTTAGGCTAGGTTAGTATAAGTAGTCCGGGAGACACCCTCCTCCCTATCTCAATCTCAGTTAGAGCTTTCATTTCCTAGGGTTTCCACTCTCCCACACCCCTGCTTTAGCTAGTTGAGATCCGCAGAGAGACTCCACTCTGTGTACTGTTGATTCGAGGAAGTGAGGCCGTATCCTCACCTTGGATCCCATCTCTTGGTGTCAATTCGCGTTTTGATTTCATGTTCATCATGTTCTTCGCGGATTGCTTTGTGCCTTGAGTTTTCCCGTCGCTTGATCTTTGTGCTCGGTTCATCTTTCGATTCCGTTTGAACTGAGTTGCTCTAGATCGTGAGGCACTTCTTTCCACCGAAAGAAATCATCTCAAACCTCACGGTCTAGGAGATCGATCAAGTTTTAGTTTCGGGTCTCTTTTCTTCTTTCCCCCGAATTCCTTCGATTCACCGATTTGGAGTTAGGTTCGAGCCATGATCTCTTAGAGATAGCTCACTAACCTCCTTGTGACTCCTCAGATCGAATCCCAAGCCTAGAGCACTTGATTCGGAGGAGATCGGGTTGAATCGCCGGAGTTTCAGTGCAGTTGCGGGGTGACCGGACGCTCTGTCGGCTGACCGGACGCACGCTTTCAGAGTCCGGTCGTTGAGCACGGCGCCAAGCTTTTCTGCGTACTGACCGGACGCTCTCGACGGACGCTCTGTTTGCATTTCGACCGGACGCTACGCTTGCACTGTTTCTGGCTTTGTCGGTTTCGACCGGACGCACTGTACACGACCGGACGCTCCGTACTCGTGAGTCCGGTCACGAACAGAGAGCTCCCAGAGCTGATTTCTGACGACCGGACGCGTCCGGTCCCTGCTGACCGGACGCTGGCCAGAGTCCGGTCGATCCAGTTTCGCGCGTTTTCGTTCGCGGTTCGTTCGTCCTTGATCGGATTTGAGTTCCGTCTTTTGCGTTGGCTTTCTAGGGTTGTCTAGTGTCCCGCTGTGCTTCTAGGAGGCATCCACCCTACATCTAGGGTCGTGGACATTAGCAAGCTCTAGGGTTCGCTCTTGGGGTTGATTTTGGGACAGTGGCATCTAGTTCCGAAAGGAAATTTTGAAGCTCCCATTCACCCCCCCCCCTCTGGTCGGTCGCTTTCGGGTAGCTTCTCGGTCCTCAGTTAGTTGTTACAGGGCAAACTAACTGGCACGCACCAGACTTTGAGCACCCGGCCACGGTGAAGCCAGCTTTTCCGGCTGCTGTGTGATTGGCACAGGGCACTTTGGTGCCAAACCTTGGCGCTTTCATTTTCTGGGCGACACTTATGAGAAGGGTGATAAGATTGTGTCATGTCGATACTCATCATCAGTTGGCAGATATTTTACAAGCCTTTGGACCAATCAACCTTTGCTAGGTTGAGAGGTGAGCTGGTGTGTGTTCCCCTTTTAGATGGGGGAAACATTTTGTATCGTGTATCATAGACTGACTCTTTGCTTTGTTTTCGTTTTTGTTTTTGAGTAGAATAGTCTTTTCATTTCATCTGGCATCTTTACTTCTGAGCTTCATGACTATATTCTCTAGATGTAACTATGCTCTGTCTAATATGCTTCGATGCTATATGATGATGTTTGTAGCTTATGCTCTTTCTGATCACTGATGCATGTTGTGACCTGAGCTATTTTATGAATGGTGAATATGCTTAATAAACATAAAATTTGAAATTTGTTCACCATTGATATTAACAACTAGCATGTGTAGAATGTGTCGAAATCACTTGTGCTTTTCATATATGCTAGGTTGCTATGTCTCTAGTTCTGAGTCATTCACTTGCTTGGTATGTTCATACTCTATGGTAAAATTGAACCAAGTTAAGTGAATTGGAAAGATCGAGATGGGATTGCTTGTCAACACATCACGGTATCGAGACTGTTTCTCACTGCACCTTTGAGTTAAACTTGAGTTGTGTAGTGTAAGACCGAAACCGTTGCTTTAAGCCTCTCATTGCTTTTGCATAGGCTTAGCTCGGTTGAAAAGTTAGGCGATGACAAGTTTTCAACCACTGCATTCACATGCTAAAATTTGAACTTGTGTAATTTAACCGCTGCAACTCCGATAAAATTTGAATACATAAGTCTATCTTTCGTTCTATAGCATGATGATTGAACTTTGCTAGGGGTAGTTCACCTTGTATACATGCTTAGCACATGTTTGACTTCCTGTCTATACATGTTAGTGCTATTTTGATGGTGAATACCTTTTTGGCTAAAACTGCTCACATTGCTCATATGCTTATATTTTGTATTTGGTGATCAATTTGAGCTTTTGCTAGCATTTTGAGCGTATTGTTAAGTCATCGGAGCAGCACATTGTAGAGCATCTTTTCATTCTATTGACTATATTCCTGAAGCCGCTAACTTGCATTTTTGACTCATATGCATTTTTGAGTGGAGAAATTTGATTGATAGTGCATTATCAACTAAGGGGAGAAATTTGACAAATCATAATCATGTCCTAGTTGTGTGCACTATTGGAGGGGGAGTTTGCTCATTTGGTTTGGAGCATTTTTTCCAATTGGTTCAGAGCATTTTTGGTAGCTAGTTGTGTTGAGCCTTTGCCTCTTTCTTGAGGGACTAGCGACTCTGTCTATACGCTCTTCACTTGGTATCGAGCTTTCTCGCTAGTGGTGTTGAGCCCGTTCTGCCTCTTCTTGAGGGCTAGCTCTATTTTGCTTGAATTTCAATTGGTATCGAGCTTTCCTGCTAGCAGTGTTGAGCCTGTTCTACCTCTTCTTGAGGGCTAGCTTTGCTTTGCTTGGTTGCGTCGAGCCGTTGCCCATGTCTTTGGGGACCAAGTTGTTTTGCTCTTTCCACTTGACCTTCTTTTGGCTTTGCTATGCTTTTGGGTCATTTGGTCGAGTTCTCTCTCTTCTTCTCTTTCTTTCTTCCTCTTTCATATCATTTGTGTTGGTAGTTGACAATGCACTCATCAAGGGGGAGATTGTGGATACATGGGTGTATGCCAGATCTTGAGTGATGAGTGATTGTCAACTGGTTTGATGTGCATGTTCTCTAGCTTGTGTTGTGCAGGTGTCGAGCACGGAGACAGTGATCGAAGGCAAGGTGAAGGTGAAGTAGAGACGTGCCGTGCCGATGGACTGGGAGCGGTGAAGGGCGGACGTGAGGCTTGGACTGAGGGACCGGTGGTGTGAGGATCAACTATGGTGGCTGACAGCCTGGGACAACGACGAGCGGAGACTTGCGGGGCATAGTACTGCTCGGGTCGAGGACCTGGGGACATGTGTCGGTGGACGGGGTGCACGGGCGGTGCATCCCCTCTACGGCTCGGTTTGGTGGTTGAGCCACAGAAAAACCACCGGTGGACGGTTTCCAGGTTTGGGCCACAAAACCTGGGTGCTGCGGGTTTGCTGAGTTTGGGCCACAAAACTCGGGCTGAGAACGGTTTCCAGGTTTGGACCTCAAAACCTGGGAGCTGGCGGGTTCTGAGTTGGGCCACAAAACTCAGGCGATGGACGGCGGGTTTCCCGTTTTGGGCCTCAAAACCGGGGGTTGGTCGTGAAGACAGGTGTAACAGACTCGCCCAATAATGTGGCCCACCTACACCTGTCATTTGTCCAACGACCTCTGACCGCTATGTAAGGGTGCCACAAGACTGGATTAATCTGTTGGATACGATCGATGTATCCAAGGGTCACAGGAATCATCCGAGTGTAATCATTACAGCACATAACATTTCATACAACAAATCAGATCTGAGAAATCAGCGGAAGTCTTACATAAACTGTATATTACAAACCAGTGTTCATTATTACAACATAGATGAAAAGGAGTTCAAGTTGCGATAGTACTAAGTGCTGGAATAAACGTCTGATAACATAACCATACTAATAAACCCTGCCCAAGGGCACATCACTGATCATCCTCCACTGGGAAGATGGTCATACAACACGGTCCAAAGCACATCTGCTCACCGGGCTCACCTGCAACAAGGGGTCATAGAACCCTGAGTACAGGAGTACTCAACAAGACTTACCCGACTAATAAATTTGGGAGAAGACTCAGGAATGCAGGCTCAGGGGAAATCAAGGTGAGGTTTTAGCAAGAGTCCAAAAGTTTTCCTTTGCATAAAAGCTCCTGCAACTAAGTAGTTGTGTCATTTCATACTTCTAATATTAGCTAAGTAAATGAAAGTACATCTTATAATCAACCCATTAATCCTCCATTGTTTCATGGTTAAACTACGCTGAGGGGGCGAGGACGAGTCTCCTTTTCTCGTGGAGCAAACGACGATTCGAACCGCTGATCTACCCAGCTGGGGCTTCCTTATCACACGACATATGCGAGACCGAACTCACATATATCAACCGTCCCGTGGATCCGCTCAAACCGGACCGGAGCCGCGCCACCCGGGAGTACAGTACACCACCGCCCTACCTCGGCCTTGCTGAGTCCGTCCAACAGGGGACCGAGCAGGGTGGGTACACGCTACTCCCGCCATCTCTCCACTCCCAGTGCGCGGGTGCGCCGTTCCAGTAAGAGCATAGCCACAGTAGGGCTTACCGTAGCATGTGACCAGTACTAACAAATAGTTCTCGATCCAACGGGCCAACAGCGGACGGGTCCTAAGCGACACAGGCGGGAAACACTACACCGGGACTCCTTTCCTGTGCAAGTTACCCGCCCGGTCTCAGTTTAATTGTACCATCCCAACCGGGGAAGGGTTCCCAACAATCATCTCTCATTTCAAAAACCTACTCTAATGAGCAAGGCTAAGCAATCTAAGCATTTGTAAATAACCCAGTGACAAGGATAGTATAAGGAATAATCAAGGTAGTCAATGCATCAAGTAGGTAACATTCAACTCCTAAACTTAATGCACAAATTTTATCAACAAGTATATTATTTGAAAATTGCAAGGTAGGGGCAAATGCACCGGGGCTTGCCTGGGGTTCTTCTTCAGGCTCGTCCCCACAGATATCAAATCCAACTTCGTAGAAATACCGGTGCCTCACGAGCTGCAATCTCCGGTTGCTCCTTGTTCGCCTCGGTTTCTAAACGCAATATACGAACGAGCATATATAAGATGCATGTGATGCGAATATGAATGAATGCTCATGATGCTGGACAACTACAAATAGAGGAGTACAGCAGCAAACAACAATCATATATGAATATTAAATAAACATCACAATTGGAACAAAATTTGTATAAACGATAAGCCGAACAGATTTCATGTACCAACTTGTTTCTACCATAACCGGAGCTACAGAATAGCTATTCTGGTGATTCAGGACAACCTGGAAAGCTTAACTCATTCTCTACAACTTTTCTATAACACAACAGCTGATTCCAGGATCATATGGACCAAACAATTCATTTGGTTAAACCTGTCCAGATTCTGGACAGATTTCAAACACTACTGTTCCACAGATCATATCTGGAGCTCAGAAAATATTAACATACATGATCTAGACCATTCTGGAAAGCACATGAAATCCTCTATAACTTTCTTGTAATACACCAAATCAGATTCACAAGTTAAATACATCCAATAGTTCAGTTTATACAAACTGTCCAGATTCTGGACAGCACTGTATACCCAAGTTGAATAGAGCATAACTCCAGACTATTTATCCAATAATTATGAAATTTTAGGAGCAGTTCGATATGCAAAAGTACTTCAACTTTGCTATTCAACCCTTTGACAGAAAACCAGATTATCATGGTGTTATCATATTTCCAACAGAACTAACTCTAGAACTTTGATAGAAACATAGCAAAGGCTAGACTTCATTGTCAAAGGCATGATCACAAGGTCAAAATTTATTTTCACAAAAAGGGCTAAAAGTTTCATCGGGAATGTGTTATGTGTTACTAAGCGCTACAAAAACTTGTTTCACAATTTTTGGACCACAGGATCAGCCTACAAAAATTATTTAAGGAGCCTAAACAATTTATTTAACTATTTTAATACTCCAACTAAACTTGCCCAAACTTTCAGTTTCGTATTTTTATAATTTTCTTCACAACTCAGAGAGCTTATCCAAAAATTTTCATGATTTAGGAGCTGTAAATTAATTGTGACAAAAATAACAAATACAACACTATTCAAAAGCTAAATAGAAAACAAACCTAACGCAGCCTCGGATAGGCGGGCTCGGAGCCTAAGACTCCGCTTCGCCCGAGGCCTGCGCGACGACCAGTGCCGAGGCTCGTGCGAACGGACCAGTGCCGAGGCTCGCGCGCGCACCGGCGCTGACTGCTGCGGCGACGGCGTTGACCGTCGGCCCAACTCGCCGGCGGCGAGGCCACGGCTCAGCCGAGGCTACCAACGTGTTCGGGTTTGCCTCGCGAGCTCGCCCGAGGCCTCGGTCGGGGCTAAGGACGGGCGCAGGCGTAGCTAGCCAGGCCTCGGAAAATGGCGGCTTTTTCCGCCGTTCCCGACGGCTTGGCGGCGTCCGGCCGCTACGACAAGAAATGACCAAACCGAGGCGGTAGAGGCTAAACCGAGGCAAGCATCGACATCAGAGGCCTCACCTAGGGCTCGACCTTGACCGCGGCGCGGGCGGCGTTGACCGCCGGCGTTCCTCGTCGACGGCAAGGCTAGTGACCCGACCAAAACTAGCTACACATGTTCCCGACATCGCGAAACCATTGGTGAGGTCGGTTAGGGTTAGAGTTAGCCGGAGCTATCTCGGCCACGAGAATGGCGGCTCGGCTCCGCCGTTCATGGCGGTGCGGTGGTGTTCCGGCGGCTTAAGCGCGGTAGAGTTCAAACGGAGAGAAGCAGGAGCACCAGCGAGCTCACCTAGGTTCGGTGCTCACGCTAGCTTGGTCGGAGAAGGTCGGGGAGCTGAAGGTCGACGGTAGCGGCGAAGATGGCAGCGGACCGGGGCTTCGCGGTGGCGTTCAGACCCCTCTGGCGCGGTAGCGACCTGGACGGTGAGCCAATGCGAATCATTGAGTTGAGGCGGAGCTAACGGCGCAACCAATTTGACCCGAGAGTCTCCTTACCCGCCGGACGACGACGAGCGTGGCCGCGGCAGCCGCTCGCCGGAACTGGGGAAGAAGAAACTCGACCGGGCAATGTGGGCGACGAAGACTCGATTCAGTGGGTCACGAAGGTGGTCAAGGTTGTGGCGAGGTGTGGATGAGCGAAGGCTGGTGGTGGAAGCTCGTCGGCGACGAATTCGCCGCCGAAAACTTACTGCTCTCACTGTCGGAAATCTGAGACAGCTCTTAAAGGAGAGATGTGGCAACGGTGAGGTTTTATAGGCCTGGGGGTGTGCGGACGGTGTGCAACGCATTGGCATGTGGCGCCGTGCATGGAAACTTGCGCGTGGAGGTCGTCTTTTCGCTCCTTACTCTCCACTTCGTTGTGTGTCCTTCTTTTACTCCATTTTACAATCGCCCCCTTAAACTTTAATCCATCCCAGTTGCAGCTTGTCCCCTTTTGAATTGGCGCCAACATTTTGAACTAAAGTGCAAATCCGTAAGAATGGAATTGCTCAGAATTTTGTATCTACAAGCTTCTTAAGAACTATTGTTCCATTCGGACCTATTTTTTGAATATCAGGTTTGAATTCAAATTTGCCCCCACTGATTCTCACAATTACTTTTAAATTCTTCTAAAGAAGTTCCAAAATTTTGTGAACATAAAGTTGTCACATTTATGTTTTCCTACAACTCCTGAATTTAGGCCAAGGCAGATTATCAGAGTTGACAAGCTGTAGTCAATGGTAGATTCTAGGGTTTAATAAAACAATTGTTGTCACATTCAAATTCTGTGCAGAATCCATGTTAACTTTAGTTACCACAAGTAGTTCCATTCATTATTATCTACAACTTTGTTTTTTAGAGCCATGTCCAATTCCACTTGGAATCATGTTTATCATGAGGGGCCACTATATACTTGTGATTTCATGAACCATGTAACCCTATAATCTTATTCTTTCTAGATGCAGCACTATGATACCCTAACACCTACACAGGATCAAAGTTCGCAGAACAAAGTTATAACACAGCACAGATGCCACTTAGATCAAGTTACTAAGACGCAATTGTACATGCATCATTAGTGGTTGCTGACCTAATGCTTTCCCATGCCATGATTACAGTCAGTTTTATTTAGCTTAAACACTAAGGTGTTACAGCTCCTCCTCCCCCCCCGGTAAAAAACGAATTCTGTCCATGAGATTGGTTTAGTGACTAAGTAATGGAAAAGGAATATGTCCAGAATCTAAATCTATGATCACACAATGCAACGGAAAGTAAATGTGTCAGGTTTTTTGTTTATATCCTTGAATCTCTTTAAAGTACCATCGTAATTCTTCCTGGTTAGTGAGTACGTACCTACCGCAGAAGCAATAACTACTCCGAAAATGTTCCAACAAAAATTCTTTTTTTCTTTTCGGATTCCGCCAGTATGGCTTCTTCTTCTTCTGCGTGTCTATCCCATTGTACTTTATAAAACTTTGATTGTGTTCTGTTCCGAGTAACCTACTCTGTAATCCCTTTTGAAATCAAGTTTTTGACTGGATACTCAGAGTAGTGTCATGTCAGGCTCGATGTTATACCTTCATATCCATTTCTACTCTACTTTACTTGATCAGGTCTCGCAACATGGGCTTCATTCAGCTGAACATTGAAATACAATTATGTACGGGCGGCAAGTTGTCAGAGCAGCTCTAGCTGGTAAAGCTTGTCTTTCCACACTGTTTATGATCTTGAATAATGAACGGTCCGATGTATCGAGGTGCTAACTTCCCTTTTAAACAATTTGAAACCCACCGAGAACCATTCCTCATATGTGATACTTTTAAGTACACAATAACTTCCTTCAGAAAATACTAACGGTTACGTTCCTTTTGTCTGCGGAATCTTTTGTCGGTCTGAAGCCTAACCTTCAGGTTGCTTTGTATTTGCTTTAACTTTTTCTTCATCATCTTCCTTTACTAAATCAAACTCCGAAAAATCTCTCATCCCAGGCTTTGAACCATTTGCGGGGTTCGACATCTTTGTCCATCAGGGCTTCAAATGTTGCCATCTTGATCAATCTCCTTGATGCTATTCTTATAGGAAAATTCTGCTAATGGAAGACATTCATCCCATTGATAAGGTATGAGCACACAGAATCTCAACATATCCTCTAGTTTTGATTTACCTCTACAACTAGTTTGACCGAGCACGCAGTCTGAGGTGGTATGCTGGTGCTAAAAAGGAGTTTGGTTCCTAATGATCATGTAATGCCTCCCCAGAAATGAGAGACAAACTGCGTTTCCTCTACTCTATCAGAGACTATGGTCTTTGGCACCCCATGGAGACTTAAAATTCTGGCAATATAGATTCGGGCATAGACAGGAGTTCTAAATTTAGCTTTTACTGGAATAAAATGAGCTGATTTTGTCAAACGGTCAACAATTACCCCAAATTGAATCAAATCCGTTGGAGGTTTTGGGAAGACCCACGATGAAATCCATGCAAATATCCTCCCATTTCCAAGCTGGAATAGGCAAAGGCTGTAACTCACCGGCTGGCTTCAAACGTACTGCCTTTACTTTTTGACAAGTGTCACACTGAGCCACGTAGTGAGCTATTTCAATCTTCATCTTTGTTCACCAGAATCTTTGCTTCAGATCTTGATACATTTTATTACTTCCTGGGTGGATGGCTAACCTGGTAAGATGAGCTTCATCAAGAATCTTCTGTCGGAGCTCAGATACCTTGGGAACAACCAATCGGTCCTTAAACCATAGTACACCTGCTTCATCAACCCTGAAACCAGTTGTTTCTCCTGCTTTGATTTTTGCTATAATGTGACTTATTCCCTTATTCACTTTCTGAGCTGCTATAATTTCTTCTCGTAGGGTAGGTTTGACCCTAATATTATTCAAACTTCTTGCAAAACTATCTCTATGCCCAACTTTTCCAGCTCTTGACACAAACTAAGATGCATGGGTGCTACTGACAAGCAACTGCAGTGAGGGTTCCGACTGAGAGCATCAACTACTACATTTGCCTTACCTGGATGGTAATGTATTTCTAGATCGTAATCCTTGATTAATTCCAGCCATCTCCTTTGTCGCATATTCAAGTCTTCCTGAGTAAAAATGTACTTCAAACTCTTGTGATCAGTGTACATATGGCACTTGTTTCCCAACAAGTAGTGCCGCCATATCTTCAGTGCATGTACAACTGCAGCTAACTCTAGGTCATGAGTAGGATAATGTTCTTCATGCCGCTTGAGCTGTCTTGATGCATAGGCAATGACCCTACCTTCTTGCATCAACACACAGCCAAGACCAATCCCGGAGGCGTCACAGTATACATCAAAAGGCTTCTCAATATCTGGTTGAGCTAAATTGGTGTTGTGGTAAGCAGCTTCTTTAGGGTTTGAAAAGCCTGCTCACACTCAGGAGTCCATTTAAACTTGACTTGGTTCTTGAGCAACTCGGTAATAGGTTTGGCTATTTTTGAAAAACCAAGGATGAAACGGCGATAATAACCAGCCATTCCGAGGAAACTGCGGACTTGGTGAACTGTGGTTGGCGACTCCCATTTCAGAATATCCTGCACTTTTCCGGGATCCACTGCGATTCCTTTAGCTGATAACACATGACCTAGGAACTGCACTTCTTCTAACCAGAAAGCACACTTGCTGAATTTAGCATATAACTGATGCTCACGCAGACGAGTCAGTACTATCCGCAGATGCTCAGCATGCTCTTCTTTGGTTTTGGAATATACCAAGATGTCATCAATAAATACTACTACGAACTTGTCGAGCTCAGGCATGAACACAGAGTTCATGCGATACATGAAATGAGCTGGAGCATTGGTTAGGCCAAAGGACATGACAAGGTATTCATATAGACCATATCGAGTGGTGAAGGCTGTTTTAGGGATATCTTCGGGTCTAATTTTTATCTGGTGGTACCCTGATCTAAGATCTATCTTGGAGAAGACTTTGGCTCCGGCAGGCTGGTCAAAGAGAAGATCAATGCGTGGAAGGGGATATTGTTTTTGATGGTTACATCATTGAGAGGACGATAATCTACGCACATTCTCAGAGTCTTGTCTTTCTTCTTCACAAAGATAGCGGGACATCCCCAGGGAGAAGAACTAGGTCGGATAAAACCTTTCTCCAAAAGTTCTTGTAACTGAGTCTTCAACTCGGCTAACTCCTTTGGAGCCATTCTATAAGCTCTCCGCGATACAGGTGTTGTTCCTGGTTGCAGCTCAATCACAAACTCCACGTTTCTGTCTGGTGGCAGACCAGGTAATTCTTCCGGGAACACATCAGGGAATTCTCGGACCACTGGGACATTCTCAGCTCCTTCACTAACCATGGCATATATTTTCGGGCTGATTAGTTTGGGTTTTGGAAGCTGGATAAGAAGTTGGGATTTTCGGTCTGGTGAATTTAGACGAACATTCCTATTCAAAGTATCTAAAACAGCCCCATAACGCTGCATCCAGTTCATTCCCAAAATCACATCTAAGGTTTGATGGTTCAGCACAATCATAGAAGTGGGATAAACATGTCGTCCCATCTCTATAGGAACTTGATGTACTATCTCATTGGCAAACAGTCGACCCCCAAGTGACAGTATAGATATTTTCCCTTTGGACTCACATATTGGAATTGCATGCTTCCTGACAAACTCTCTATTGATGAACGAATGCGATGCACCAGAGTCAAAGAGCGTAACTGCTAAATGGTTGGCAACAGGAAACGTACCCAGCATAACCGGTTCGCCTTCTGGAATAGTCTCAACTTGTGTATGATGAACCTGTCCAGTCTTGGGTACCACATAGATCTTCCATGTGCCTGGTCGAGAGCCAGATTGGTTGCCTTGCTGCTGCTTATTCTGTAGATTAGCTTGATTACCTTGCTGGCGAGGGACATTTGAGTTATAATTCTTCGGTGAAGGACAACTCTTAGCAAAGTGTCCTGACCCGCCACAGTTGTAACAGGGGTTACTGGTCTTAGGAGCATTTGTGGATTGGGAGCTAGGTGCATTGGCTTGACGTGGGTACTGGAACTGGGAAGAGGCCTTGGCATTAGCTTGAGGTTGGTAATATTGCTGGGGTGGGCGAGCAGGTACATGTGCATGAGGAACAAGGTGGTATAGGAACTTGGGACGTTTCGGCACACTCCCAGATGCGCCAGCTTGAGCAGTCTTCCTCCTTTTTGCTTCCTTGTGCACATGATTCTTCTCTTCAAGAGTAATGGCAATGCTCACAATGTCATTGAAGGTGGAGTTGGCACAGGTGGTCATCATGGTTTGCAGCTTGGTGCTCAGCCCTCGCATGAAGCACTGCTTCTTCTTAGCATCAGTGTTGACATGATCAGGAGCATATTGGGAGAGATGGTTGAACTTGCTCACATACTGCATCACGGATTGAGTACCCTGCTGCAACTTGAGAAACTCCTCTAGCTTCATTTGCATGACACCCGCTGGGATGTGATGTGCTCTAAAGACTTCACAAAATTCAGCCCAAGTAACTTGGTGTCCAGGAGCTTGCGCGGCCAAATAATTTGCCCACCAGGTGCCTGCTGGCCCTCTAAACTGTTGTGCTGCAAACAGAGGCTTCTGAATATCGGTGCACCGGATCAACTCAAATTTTTGCTCAATAGTATGCAGCCACTCATTTGCTTCCAAAGGCTCTTCAGCTTTGGTGAAGAGCGGAGGGCGAGTATCCATGAAATCTGAGTACGTGCTGTTGGCATTCGGATTTCCTTGCTCGCGGTGTCCTGGCCCGCGACCTTGAGCCATACCTTGTAACAGCCTAGTGTTATCAGCTGTCACAGTGGCTAATGCAGCAATTGCGTCGGCCAATGTCGGGGGTAGCCGTGGTGGTGGTGGAGGGTTTTCCCCACCCTGGGATGTACCAGCCCCGGAAGCACGCGTGTTCACCGGCATCTGTAATATATAACAAGTATTGCACAACATCCATAAGTACTCATAATTAACTTAGTCATAAACTTCCATTGCATCAGCAAAAGCAGTTGCATGAACATCACATGGTCTGATTTATTTATTACATAAGTCCGCTCCTAGCAGGACTATCTAGTGCAACTATCCTCCCATACTACTAGTTAGAACTACCCGAACTACGATCACTCCTCGTGGTCAGTGTCGAGGCCGGAGACGTGACCACCCTCGTCGTCACTATCGTCGATCTCGATCACCAGCTCGGGCTCATCCTCCTCCTCGTCGGGCTCTCCTCCGTCAGCCAGGACCACACCGTCCTCCATCTCGGCTGCGCCCGGAGCATGGTGAGGGTGGAGCTGGTTATGCAGGGCGTGAATCTCCTCATGGAGATTGTTGGCATACACCTCCATATCCTCTATCTGAAACTCAAGCTCAAAGACTCGTGCGCGAGCTTGGTTTTCTCGGATCCAGGCTTCATTCCTCTGAGCACGGAACTGCTCATTCTCACTCTCCAAATCGGCTTCTACCTTGGATGCCTCACTAAGCTGCGCGCGCAAGACAGCCTCCAGTTCAGCTGCCTCCTTCAGCTGCTCGCGCTGAGAACTAATGATCATGGCGTCCAGAGCTCTATCCCTGGTGGACTCTGCTAGGGTAGTAGTGAGCCTCCTGATCTCTGCAAGGAGCTCTGCCTCGGACCTGCGGGTGCTACGGCTGCTGCTAGCCTCCCCTGAACGCGGCGCGAGCTGGCGACGTGGGACTCCCTTGGCCCCGTGCTCTTGCGCGCAGTCTGCTTAGCGCGAGCCATCCTGGAATAATTTTAAACTAAGGTCAGTTTCGTGCCCCTATAAGTTAGCATAATTATACCCATGACCCGATATCTATTAAAGGAGGAGAATTTTATAATTTAATTGATGCAAGATGAAATGATGCAAACTTACGATTCTACGCATACGACATTATTTGCTTACTTACATATCTACCAAAATAATTTTTGTAACCTTTTTAAACATAGGGCAATACTTTCCAGCACACCTCCTAGTAAGCAAGAAGTAAGTTGAGGAAAGCGATAGATAAGATTAGAAAGAGTCTTTTTAGATTTTTCTTAGAAAATAAATTTTGAAGGTTTTTCAAAGTACCATAATGATTGCCACGGGGATCCTGCTTCGATACCAGGCCTGTAACAGACTCGCCCAATAATGTTGCCCACCTACACCTGTCATTTGTCCAACGACCTCTGACCGCTATGTAAGGGTGCCACAAGACTGAATTAATCTGTTGGATACGATCGATGTATCCAAGGGTCACAGGAATCATCCGAGTGTAATCACTACAGCACATAACATTTCATACAACAAATCAGATCGGAGAAATCAGCGGAAGTCTTACATAAACTGTATATTACAAACCAGTGTTCATTATTACAACATAGATGAAAAGGAGTTCAAGTTGCGATAGTACTAAGTGCTCGAATAAACGTCTGATAACATAACCATACTAATAAACCCTGCCCAAGGGCACATCACTGATCATCCTCCACTGGAAAGATGGTCATACAACACGGTCCAAAGCACATCTGCTCACCGGGCTCACCTGCAACAAGGGGTCATAGAACCCAGAGTACAGGAGTACTCAACAAGACTTACCCGACTAATAAATTTGGGAGAAGACTCAGGAATGCAGGCTGAGGGGAAATCAAGGTGAGGTTTTAGCAAGAGTCCAAAAGTTTTCCTTTGCATAAAAGCTCCTGCAACTAAGTAGTTGTGTCATTTCATACTTCTAATATTAGCTAAGTAAATGAAAGTACATCTTATAATCAACCCATTAATCCTCCATTGTTTCATCGTTAAACTACGCTGAGGGGGCGAGGACGAGTCTCCTTTTCTCGTGGAGCAAACGACGATTCGAACCGCTTGATCTACCCAGCTGGGGCTTCCTTATCACACGACATATGCGAGACCGAACTCACATATATCAACCGTCCCGTGGATCCGCTCAAACCGGACCGGAGCCGCGCCACCCGGGAGTACAGTACACCACCGCCCTACCTCGGCCTTGCTGAGTCCGTTCAACAGGGGACCGAGCAGGGTGGGTACACGCTACTCCCGCCATCTCTCCACTCCCAGTGCGCGGGTGCGCCGTTCCAGTAAGAGCATAGCCATAGTAGGGCTTACCGTAGCATGTGACCAGTACTAACAAATAGTTCTCGATCCAACGGGCCAACAGCGGACGGGTCCTAAGCGACACAGGCGGAAACACTACACCGGGACTCCTTTCCTGTGCAAGTTACCCGCCCGGTCTCAGTTTAATTATACCATCCCAACCGGGGAAGGGTTCCCAACAATAGCATCTCTCATTTCAAAAACCTACTCTAATGAGCAAGGCTAAGCAATCTAAGCATTTGTAAATAACCCAGTGACAAGGATAGTATAAGGAATAATCAAGGTAGTCAATGCATCAAGTAGGTAACATTCAACTCCTAAACTTAATGCACAAATTTTATCAACAAGTATATTATTTGAAAATTGCAAGGTAGGGGCAAATGCACCGGGGCTTGCCTTGGGGTTCTTCTTCAGGCTCGTCCTCACAGATATCAAATCCAACTTCGTAGAATACCGGTGCCTCACGAGCTGCAATCTCCGGTTGCTCCTTGTTCACCTCGGTTTCTAAACGCAATATACGAACGAGCATATATAAGATGCATGTGATGCGAATATGAATGCTCATGATGCTGGACAACTACAAATAGAGGAGTACAGCAGCAAACAACAATCATATATGAATATTAAATAAACATCACAATTGGAACAAAATTTGTATAAACGATAAGCCGAACAGATTTCATGTACCAACTTGTTTCTACCATAACCGGAGCTACACAATAGCTATTCTGGTGATTCAGGACAACCTCGAAAGCTTAACTAATTCTCTACAACTTTTCTATAATACACAACAGCTGATTCCAGGATCATATGGACCAAACAATTCATTTGGTTAAACCTGTCCAGATTCTGGACAGATTCAAATACTACTGTTCCACAGATCATATCTGGAGCTCAGAAATATTAACATACATGATCTAGACCATTCTAGAAAGCACATGAAATCCTCTATAACTTTCTTGTAATACACCAGATCAGATTCACAAGTTAAATACCTCCAATAGTTCAGTTTATACAAACTGTCCAGATTCTGGACAGCACTGTATACCCAAGTTGAATAGAGCATAACTCCCAGATTATTTATCCAATAATTATGAAATTTTAGGAGCAGTTCGATATGCAAAAGTACTTCAACTTTGCTATTCAACCCTTTGACAGAAAACCATATTATCATGGTGTTATCATATTTCCAACAGAACTAACTCTAGAACTTTGATAGAAACATAGCAAAGGCTAGACTTCATTGTCAAAGGCATGATCACAAGGTCAAAATTTATTTTCACAAAAAGGGCTAAAAGTTTCATCGGGAATGTGTTATGTGTTACTAAGCGCTACAAAAACTTGTTTCACAATTTTTGGACCACAGGATCAGCCTACAAAAATTATTTAAGGAGCCTAAACAATTTATTTAACTATTTTAATACTCCAACTAAACTTGCCCAAACTTTCAGTTTCGTATTTTTATAATTTTCTTCACAACTCAGAGAGCTTATCCAAAAATTTTCATGATTTTAGGAGCTGTAAATTAATTGTGACAAAAATAACAAAATACAACACTATTCAAAAGCTAAATAGAAAACAACCCTAACGCAGCCTCGGATAGGCGGGCTCGGAGCCTAAGACTCCGCTTCGCCCGAGGCCTGCGCGACGAACCAGTGCCGAGGCTCGTGCGAACGGACCAGTGCCGAGGCTCGCGCGCGCACCGACGCTGACTGCTGCGGCGACGGCGTTGACCGTCGGCCCAACTCGCCGGCGGCGAGGCCACGGCTCAGCCGAGGCTACCAACGTGTTCGGGTTTGCCTTGCGAGCTCGCCCGAGGCCTCGGTCGGGGCTAAGGACGGCCGTAGACGGAGCTAGCCAGGCCTCGCAAAATGGCGGCTTTTTCCGCCGTTCCCGACGGCTTGGCGGCGTCCGGCCGCTACGACAAGAAATGACCAAACCGAGGCGGTAGAGGATAAACCGAGGCAAGCATCGACATCAGAGGCCTCACCTAGGGCTCGACCTTGACCGCGGCGCGGGCGGCGTTGACCGCCGACGTTCCTCGTCGATGGCAAGGCTAGTGACCCGACCAAAACTAGCTACACATGTTTCCCGACATCGCGAAACCATTGGTGAGGTCGGTTAGGGTTAGAGTTAGCCGGAGCTATCTCGGCCACGAGAATGGCGGCTCGGCTCCGCCGTTCATGGCGGTGCGGTGGTGTTCCGGCGGCTTAAGCGCGGTAGAGTTCAAACGGAGAGAAGCAGGAGCACCAGCGAGCTCACCTAGGTTCGGTGCTCACGCTAGCTTGGTCGGAGAAGGTCGGGGAGCTGAAGGTCGACGGTAGCGGCGAAGATGGCGGCGGACCGGGGCTTCGCGGTGGCGTTCAGACCCCTCCGGCGCGGTAGCGACCTGGACGGTGAGCCAATGCGAATCAGTGAGTTGAGGCGGAGCTAACGGCGCAACCAATTTGACCCGAGAGTCTCCTTACCCGCCGGACGACGACGAGCGTGGCCGCGGCAGCCGCTCGCCGGAGCTGGGGAAGAAGAAACTCGACTGGGCAATGTGGGCGACGAAGACTCGATTCAGTGGGACAGGAAGGTGGTCAAGGTTGTGGTGAGGCTGTGGATGAGCGAAGGCTGGTGGTGGAAGCTCGTCGGTGACGAATTTCGCCGCTGAAAACTTACTGCTCTCACCGGCGGAGAACAGAGAGAAGAGAAAGGAGAGGAGTGTGGCAACGGTGAGGTTTTTATAGGCAAGGGGGTGTGCGGACGGTGTGCCAATGCATTGCGCATGCGCGTGCATGAGCTGGCGCGTGGAGGCGGCGTGTCGGCGCCGGAAGACGCCACGGCGTGTGGTGGCCGTCGTGGACGCCATGCAAGGCCCCATGAACTGTAGCCACAGTGCAGCTTGTCCCCTTTTGAATTGCGCCAACATTTTGAACTAAAGTGCAAAATCCGTAAGAATGAAAGTTGCTCAGAATTTTGTGATCTACAAGCTTGCTTAAAGAACTATGTTCCAATTCGGCCTAGTTTTTGAATTATAGTTTGAATTCAAATTTGCCCCCAACTGAATTCTCAAATTACTTTAAAATTTTCTAAAGAAGTTCAAATTTTGTGAACATGAAAGTTGTCACATTTATGTTTTCCTACAACTCTGATTTAAGGACCAAGGTCAGATTATCAAGAGTTTGAAAGCTGTAGTTCAATGGTAGATTCTAGGGTTTAAACATGTTTCAATTCAAATTCTGTGCAGAATCCATGTTAACTTTATATACCAAAGTAGTTCCATTCATTAGTATCTACAACTTTGTTTTTAGAGCCATGTCCAGATTCCACTTGGATCATAGTCTTTATCATAGGGCCACTATAATGACTTGTGATTTCATGAACCATGTAACCCTATAATCTTATTCTTTCTAGAATTCAGCCACTATGATACCCTAAGCACCACACATCAAATGAGCAGAACAGAATTTAAACACACACATGATGCACTTGAGATCAAGTTCTAAGCAAATTGTAAATGCATCATTAGTGTTGCTACATGAATGCTTTCCATGCTCATGATGACATGTCAGGTTTTATTTAGCTTAAACACTAGAGGTGTTACAACAGGTTTCCCGATTTTGGCCTCAAAACCGAGGCTGAGGTCCGTGAAAAGGACGAGCAGAGCGGTGGCGGCACGTGGCGGCAATCGGTGAGGTCGCATCGAGGCGAAGCTACCTATTGTGCGGGCATGGCCGTCGGATCAGCATCTACTTCGAGTTGGTCCAAAATAACCCTAGGGTTTAGCTGGTTCACTCTCTAATTAGTAGGGGTAGAGTGGGAACTAGAATTAGGATAAGTAGGGGGAGACACCCACCTCCCAAACTATCTCAGTCATTTGCAATTCTCCACTAAGGGTTTCTTGCTCTCCCACATCCCTATTGTAGCTACTGAGATCCACAGAGAACCATACCTCTGTGTTCATGAGATTTTGAGGAAGTGAGACCGTAATCTCACTATTGTAGCATGTGGTAGCCGCACGGTTGCAAATTCGTGGTTTGATTCGCGTTTTGAATTTGTTCTTCGCGTTCTTCGTTTCTCCACGATTTTCCCGTCACTCGATCTCCCTCTATACTGCGTCTTTTTGAAATCCACTTGAATCAACTTGTTCTTTGATGTGAGGAGAACATTTCCACCAAAGGAATTCATCTCTACCCGCACGAACAAGAAGATCGGGTTGATTTAAGTTTTGTGTCGCTTTTTCGGTTCATACTCCTTCCCTTTCTATTTCCCGTTGATTGAGTTGATTTGAGCGGATGATTTCTTGGAGATAGTCTCCCAACTACCTCATGATCATCTTCTCCGAGTTTGGGATCAAGGGGTTTTGATTTGGATCGGATTTGGGAAGATTTGGGTGAAGGGCGACCGAAATCGCCCTCACTGTGTGTTCCCAGACAGTGCGCCGGTGAACCACGGACAGTTCGGGCATCGGGCTTCAGCCTAGTCAGTGGCTGCGTGGCTCATGCGCTTTGCTGTTGATTGAACGGCGGACAGTCCGCCGTGAAGGACCGAGAATGCAATCAGAAAGCGACCAGAGGGGGGGTGAATGGGAGCTCCAAATTTTCCTTCCGGAAACTCGTTGCCACTGTCCCAAAATCAATCCCCAAGAGCAAACCTAGAGCTCGTAAGTGTCCACGACCCTAGATGTAGGGTGGATGCTTCCACGAAGCACAGCGGGACACTCTACAACTCTAGAAACTCAACGCAAAAGAAGGAAATCAAATCCGACAACGGACGAACAAACTGCGAATGAAACAACGCGAGACTGCACTGACCGAACCCACCAGAGCGTCCGGTCACCAGGCACCGGACGCGTCCGGTCATAGAAAAACAGTTCTGGAACCTCTCTGTTCGTGACCGGACTCACTGAAGGGAGCGTCCGGTCGTTTGTACAGAGCGTCCGGTCGAACAGAAAACAGCGGATGAACAGTAGAACCAGAGCGTCTGGTTAGATTCAAAAACCAGCGTCCGGTCAGCAACAGGAAAACTCCGTCTGACATTCAACTACTGGACGCACGAGGCAGCGTCCGGTCAGCCCGTCAGCAGCATCCGGTTACCCCGAGTTTTTGCTGTTCGTCCACCGATTCCACTCGATCTCACTCAAGACGAATGCTCTAGGGATCAAACTTAGTGAGAGGAGTCACAAGGAGAATAGTGAGCTATCTCTAAGAGATCATGGCTCGAACCTATTTCCAAAACGGTGAATCGAAGAAATTCGGGGGAAGGGAGAAAAGCTTGACCCGAAACTAAAATTGATCGATCTTCTAGACCGTGAGGTTAGAGGTGAATTCCTTCGGTGGAAAGAAGTGCCTCACGATCTAGAACAACTTGGTTCAAACGGATTTGCAAAAGATGAACCGAGCAAAGAGATCAAGCGACGGGAAAAACGTGGAGAAAAGAATTCCGCGAAGAACACGAACGAAACGCGAATCACAACCACGAGATTGCAACCGTGTGGCTACCACACGCTACAACAGTGAGGTTAAGGCCTCACTTCCTTAAAATCTCATTAACACAGAGGTATTTTTCTCTTCTTTGTGGATCTCAGGTTCGCTACAGCAGATGAGAGGGAGAGCAGCAAAACCTAGAAGCAAAAGAGCAAATGACTGAGATAGTTGCGGAGGAGGGTGTCTCCCCCTACTTAACCTATTCCTAATTCTTACTCTATTCCTATTCTACCCCTCTCTACTTACAGAGCGAACCAGCTAAACCGTAAGGTTATTCTGGACCAACTCGGTGGTAGGTAGATCCGACAGCCACGCCCGCACAACTCGTAGCGTTGCCTCGACGCAACCTCCCGATTGCCGCCACGTGCCGCCACCGCTCCGCGTCCTTTTCCTGGACGTCGCACCCCCGGTTTTGTGGCCCAAACCGGGAAACCAGCCTTCACGACCAACCCCCGGTTTTGGGGCCCAAACCGGGAAACCAGCCCACCAGCATCTGAGTTTTGAGGCCCAAACTCAGCAAACCCGCAGCGCCCAGGTTTTGAGGCCCAAACCTGAAAATCGTCCTCAGCCCGAGTTTTGTGGCCAAACTCGGAAACCCTCAGCACCCAGGTTTTGAGGCCCAAACCTGGAAACCGTCCACCCAATGGTTTTTCTCTGGCTCTACCACCAAACTGACGTCGTGGAAGGGATGCACCGCCCGTGCACCCTGTCCACCGACACGTGTCCCCAAGTCCACGACTCAGGCAACACATGACCGCAAGTCTTCGCTCGTCGCTGTCCCAGGCTACCAGCCACCACAGCTGATCCTCGGGCCACTGGTCCCTCAGTCCAAGCCTCACGTCCGCCCTTCACCACTCTCGGTCCATCGGCACGGCACGTCTCTACTTGACCTTCACCTTGCCTCTGATCACTGTTTCTGTGCTCGACACCTGCACAACACAAGCCAAAGAACATGCGCATCATCCCAGTTGACAATCACTCATCACTTAGAGACTCGGCATACACCCATGTATCCGCACGCCGTAGTCGATCGCGGACAATCCGTGAGTCGACCAGGGAGGTTCAACAGACTTGCTGTTTTGGGGATTTTGCAGGCGGACAGTCCACCCCTTCCTTGCGGACAGTCTGGCAGTACCGCGGACAGTCCGGGACCGTACCCACGGACTGTCCGGGACTTCGCACACTTGTCCTAGACAGTGCAAATTGCCTCCCGTGGTTTCCGTTTGGTTTTCGGACATCTCGTTTGACCGTTGAGTTAACCAAGAAACCTCTTTAGGTATCTTTGCTACTTGTTAGCGTAGGTATTTGGAGATTTCTCGACGTAGCCTTCCATGTATGTTCGAGGGTCGGTTTTTGGGGGTCGAACTTGAGCCGAAGCTTTTGGTATTTGGTTCGCTCTTGCTGGGTGGTGCCTCGCTGTGATCCTACGGATCATCCACTCTCTTCCAAGGGTCGTAGGCATCATGTTTTGGTCGAAGTTTTTGGGGGTTGATTTTTGGAACAAAGGCCTAAGTTTCGAGAGAAATTTTTAGGCTCCCATTCAACCCCCCTCTGGTCGCCTTGCTTTTGCATTCTCGGTCCTTCAACACACCCCCTCAAAATGGTGTGGTTGAGAGGAAAAATTGGACCCTTGTTGAGATGGCTAGGACGATGCTCGATGAGCATAGGACTCCTAGGAAGTATTGGGCTGAGGCTATAAACACTGCATGTTATATTTCCAATCGCATTTTCCTCCGTGCTTTCTTGAATAAAACCTCTTATGAGTTGAGTTTTGGAAGATTGCCAAAGGTGAGTTATTTTAGTGTTTTCGGTTGTCATTGTTTCATTCTTAAGAAAGGCAACTTGGACAAGTTTGAGTCTCGTTCTTCTGATGGTGTATTTTTGGGTTATGGTAATCATACTTGTGCGTTTCGTGTACTTAACCTTTACACTAACCAAGTCATGGAGACCTCTGATGTCACCTTCGACGAAACCATGCATTGTCCTTCTTCTAGATTTGAGCGTGCAGGTGATCACGAGGCTGAAGAACCCCTATTTGATGATGAGGAAGCCGATGCTAAGATGATCGATGATCCAGAGCTTCCTCCACCTACTGTACCGATGGGATCTATTTCAACTACGATAACTCACGGCCCCGGCCCTTCTTCTTATACTACATGGGGGTCGGTCGATCCACTGCCTCAGGGTTTGCCAGTGATACTTGAGGAGGCACCGGCTACTGTTGAGGGGGAGGTCACTTCGGCTAGGGAGGCACCATGACATATCCAGCGTCAGCACCCTCCTCAGCAGATGATCAGTGACATCAACGAACGTGTCACTCGGTCCAGGTCACACCAGATCTCTCACTTTGCTCATTCTGCTTTTGTTGCTGATTTTGAGCCCCGAGATGTTGGACACGCTTTATCTGATCTAGATTGGGTCAATTCCATGCATGAGGAGTTAGAAAATTTTGAGGAGAAATTGGGTTTGGGTTCTAGTTCCACCTCCTCCTGAGTGTCATCCTATTGGGACAAAATGGGTTCTCAAAAACAAACAAGGAGAGGATGGCCATATTGTGAGAAACAATGCCCGACTTGTAGCCCAGGGATATAGTCAGAAGGAGGGGATAGACTATGAGGAGACATTTGCTCCTGTAGCTCATTTGGAGGCAATTAGGATCCTCTTGGCATTTGCTGCATCCAAAGGTTTTAAACTTTTTCAAATGGATGCAAGGGTGCCTTCTTAAACTTTTTCAAATGAAACAACCCCTTGGTTTCGAAAATCCCAAGTTCCCAAACCATGTGTTTAAACTTCACAAAGCTTTGTATGGCTTGAAACAAGCCCCTAGAGCCTGGTATGAGCGTTTGAAAACCTTTTTGCTTGCTAAGGGTTTTAAAATGGGTAGTGTTGACAAAACTCTCTTTCTCCTCAAGCAAGACACTGATTCTCTCTTGGTTCAGATTTACGTGGATGATATCATTTTCGGTGGTTCTTCTCATGCTTTGGTAGCCAAGTTTGTAGATACTATGGGCAGGGAATTTGAGATGAGCATGATGGGCGAGTTGACCTTCTTTCTTGGGTTGCAAATCAAGCAATCCCGAGAGGGGACGTTCGTGCACCAGGGCAAGTACACGAAGGACATTGTGAATAAGTTTGATATGGGTGAGGCCAAGCCTCTTCCAACACCCATGTCGACCACGACGGTCCTGGATGCGGACGAGGATGGAGAAGCGATGGACCTAAAAGAGTATCGGAGTATGATCGGTTCGCTGCTGTACCTAACGGCGTCATGACCGGACATTTAGTTCATGGTGTGCCTTTGCGCACACTTTCAGGCATCGTCGCACACTTCTCACCGTCACGCGGTCAAGCGCATTATGAGGTACCTTCATTTCACACCTGAGTTTGGCCTTTGGTATTCTACTTCCTCCGCCCTCTCGCTTTATGGTTATTCGGATGCTGATTTTGCTGGTTGCCGACTTGATCCAAGTCCACTTCTGGGACTTGTCAGTTTTTGGGCTCTTCTCTTGTTTCATGGTCTTCTCGCAAGCAGTCTAGAGTCACCCAGTCTACCATAGAGGCTGAATATGTTGCTACAGCTAGCTGTTGTTCCCAGTTGCTTTGGATGATTGCCACTTTGTGTGATTTTGGTCTGAGCTTTTCTCGAGTACCTTTACTTTGTGATAGCACGAGTGCAATTAGTGTTGCTAAGAACCCCGTTCTTTATTCTAAGACCAAACACATAGATGTGTGCTTTCATTTTCTGTGACATCATTATGAGAAGGGTGATATCGACCTTAGACATGTTGACACTCATAATCAGTTGGTCGATATCTTTACCAAGCCTTTGGACCAATCAACCTTTGCTAGGTTGAGAGGTGAGCTTGGTGCGTGTTTCCCATTCAGATGTGGGAACACTTTGTTGTATCATATGATGTACAGTCTCTTTCATAGCTTTTCTGCATTTGCATATGTATCATACTTGCATTTTAAGCTTCAATCATATTCTGTCTAGATTGATATACTATGCTCTGTTTACACATGCTTGTATGATACTTAGTTAATGCAGTTTAAGCTCTTTATGATCATGTGACTTAACTTGATGAGCTAAGTATGATTTTGCAATGATGAACTTGTCTAATAACTGTCAAATCATAAAACCGTTCACCATTTGCTTTGCCAACTAGTATGAGTAGGTTATGTCATTCCTGAGCTTGCTTTGATATACTAGGTTGCTATGTCTCTAGCTTGGAGTTGGTCGCTTCCATTGTATATACTCTGATGTGCTAAACTGCTAAAATCTGAAATCCAAGCTAAGAGATAGAGAAAAGATCGAGGTGGGATTGCACTACCACACCTCACTGTATCGAGACTGCTTCCCTTTGCACTTTGGGATGATCTTGAGCAGTGTAGTGTATGATCGAAACCATAGCCTTAAGCTTATGATAGTCTTTGACTTAGGCTTCGTTTGGTTGAAAAGTAAGGCATGCGGTGCTCTTAACACCTCGCATTCAGTAGACATGTATAACTCTTACATAAATTCCTTAATTCAAAATGAAATGAGTTGTATATGGCTTGTTGATTAACACATGCTTTGAGGTAGTTCACCGGTGTAGTTTTGCTAGCTCTAGTTGATGACATGTCTATTTTCATACTAGAGGCTATTTCTATGGTGGACTTTAACTTTTCGTCTTATTTTCATATCTAAAACTGCTTTGCCAATCTTGTTAGGTTGTATGATCATGATGAGCTTATGCCAGCATTAGGGCTCTTTACTTTCACACTTGTGCAAATAGAGCATTTTATCACTCTAGATAGCATATTTTTGAAGCTTTTGGCATTCATTTAGCTCTTTTTCAGGCTCTAATGTTTGCTCTTGATATGTGCATTATCAACTAAGGGGGAGAAAAATTGACAAATCATAACCTATTGTGATCCATCTTTCATGGGGGAGAAAAGTTTTCAAGGGGGAGTAAACTTGTTGTTGTGTCCAGGGGGAGTTTGCTCGTTTTGCTTGTCGAGTTTTCATTTGTTTTTGGATTGGAGCTAGTTGTGTTGAGCCTTTGCCTCTTTCTAGAGGGACTACATGTTTTTACTCAGTTTTGGCCATGTTTCTTGTAACACCCCTGGTGTTAAGCCAACTAAAACTTAGCATGTCATCATATGCATCACAAATTAAGCATGTAGCGAATATATATGACATGAACTAAAATAAGTTTATTTAATGCACAAGGTTTATCTTTGTGACTTGTTTCACTAACCTTGTTTGGGGTCGGTCTGGTGATAGTGTTTAGATTAAGAAAATTTTGAAATTCAACTCTAATTTAAATTCCAAGCAGATTTGGACCTTGGTCCTGTAAGTAAGTTTGTAGAATTTGAATTTTGGAGCAACTTTGTTTCCAGGACTTTCTGTAGTTTAGTGTAAAAATGTGGAGAATTAGAAAAGGGGGAGAAAACCGCCTTGCTACAGTGTTCTGAGAGAGGGAGGAAAAGCAGAGGAAGCGTCGCCGTGGCATTTCGCCGTGCGCCACGCAGCTGCTGGTCGTTTTAGCTTGAGCAGGAGCTGGCGATCATCCGTGCAAGTGCATACCACGTCATAGCACTAGAACCCACTGTGCAGCCACCGTCACCCACCGTCTCTCCCTATGCTTTGTTTTTCAGCCTAGAGCAGTCGAGCTCCACTGGCCATTTGGGTAGCCCTGGTTTAGCCTCCTAGCTCTCTATCTTGCTCGTAGTTCCGCTTTGCGTTGGTGTACCTCCCAAACCAAGAAACGTGAGCTCTAACTCCCCCAGTCACCGTCTTCGCAGTCGTCTTCCCCAAAGCCGACCAGTCGCTGCCGAGCTCGGGTCCAACCCCGCCAGGTGAGCTTGGAGCCGCTCCGGCCGAGCCAACCCCACCGTTAGCTCCGCCTTAGTGTCCTGAATATGTTCGGATCTCTAGCGAGGTCGCTACTGCCTTGGTTTAGCAAACTGTAAGGCTCTCCATCGGAGCAAGCTCCATCGGTGCCGCCGTCATGGCCAACCTTGGTCCCATGCTCCGCTAGCCAAACCAATGAGCGCATCGTGTTCCTGGTGAGTCCCTGGTAGTGTTATGTCTCCTAGTTGGGTCGCTACCGTGTCCTAGGGGCTGGAGAACCGCGTCGCCGCTGTGCTCAGTTTTGGCCATGCGCCATAGCTGTCGCTCGTCCTAGAACCAGCGCTCCTTAGTGCAGCTGAGAGGTGGGAATGATGCGCCAGGTCAAGGGGTAAAAGCTAGAGCCGTCGCCGTAGCTAGTGAGGTCGTCGGCGACGAGCTAGCAACCAGTCAATTTGGCCAAGCCAGCCGGTCAAGGCAGATCGAGAGTAGCAGCTTGATGATTTGAATGCTATAATTTGAATGATCAAGTATTGACCTAGGTCATGAGAGTAACAACTTAGGTTTGCAAAAACTTGATTATGATGCTAGTCCTAGATCATCAGAATGTAATGGTGTGGGTTGCCTAGTTGTTGTCTATGATAGAATTAGTAAGTAACTTGTAGTAGTAGTTCCAAAGTAAGTGCAGTACGAACTCTACTAACTTTTTGTAAATGCTTTATACTTGAGTATGTTGTATACCTTTAAGCATTGTTAAGCATCATGTTTCCCATTTCATCTAAAGCATGCATTTGTTGCCTGTAGAAGTCAAAAGTGAAGAAGTTGACGTCGATTCGGTTGCAGAAGCAAAGAACCCACCAACCTTAGTTGGGTTAGATCTTTGCGACTTTTCCGAGGAACAAGAGTATCACGTGGAAACAGGCAAGCCCCGGTGCATTTAACCCTTTCTATTTATTACAAAGTTTATACAATGATTTATCAAATGCATTTAAGTATTAGGAGTTGAATGATACCCACTTAATGCATTACCAAAAGCAAATATACCTGTATCATCCTTGTTACCCGGTTATTTGAAAATGAATAGATAAGTTGTATGGATCCGATACATCATTTGCTTTGGCCATGCTCAGGGAATCATCCTGAGTAATGTTGACTCAACTCTGTTAGGGTACCTCTCTCAGGTGGTGGTAATGAAATGAAATTGAGACCGGGCGGGACGTGGTTAGTGTTATGGTGGTTTGGTCAACAAGTTACCTGATCGTGCCGTCGAGCCGATAGGTTAACGGTTGTGCCAGTGGCTAAGTACGACAGGAAGGCCTAGTCGTGCTTTGTCCCATCCGTGTCGTTTAGGAACCGTTCGTTGTTGGACCTTGGATCTTCAACTGGATAGTACCGGCCACATACTGCGGGAAGCCGAGCTTCGGCTAATCTAATGCTGGTGATAATTTACCACGCACTGGGAGTGGAGAGATGGCGAGAGTAGCATGTACCCTCCGGGAATGGAAGCTGGTAGTGAGGAGTACTGTGCTCTCGGGTGGCGTGGAGCTATTCCTGCATTGGAGGATCCGTGAGTAAGGTGGACATATGGAGGTTAGAGTCCTACACATATCGTGCACCTGGAGGTTAGAGTCCTGCAAGTGACGATATGTGAAGGTTTAGGGTCCTGCATATGTCGTGTGGTTGAGAAGCCCCGGGCGGGTATAAAAGTTGTTCGAATTGTTGTTGCTCTACGAGAAAAGGAGACTTGATCCTCGCACCCTCAATGTAGTAATCTCTGAAACCTTGGAAGAAAGGGATCGGTTTAATGATTTGATTGTTTAGAATAGAGTTGGTTAACAACAAAAGATGTTTTCAATCTAATTAACAATGAGCTAGACTAGTAAGCTTTTCGGCAAGTCCTCTTTTTCTAGCCATACTCCACCTCGTAACCAGCATGACCCTGAAGTCTTTTCTGTTGACGAATAAGTCTTGCTGAGTACCCGAATGTACTCAAGGTTTTATGACTCCTGTTGCAGGTGAAGTCTAGGGCCCGATGTATTTCGGGCTATGTTGCATGTCAGTTGTGGAGGTGGACGAGGAAGAGCAGTTGGTGTGACCGAGGTCATGAAACCCCAGAAGGTGTCCAGTTGGCTCATCATACAACTCTACTAAGTTCGCTTGTAGTAAACTTTGTTTAAATGTGTGAGTTGAGAACCTGGTTTGTAAAAGTATAAGTTATTTAAGTCTTGCGCTGAACTCTGAACTATGTATTTGAATAAAACTGTTGTAATGCTGCAATGTCTTACATCGTGATCCTGCTCATATTGTGGATGTTATCGGGTTATACTCCCAACAGACTTATCTATGTTTTATGGTGCACCTACATACTCATCTGAAGTCTGTAAGACAAAGGCATGTGTGTATGTGGGCCCTATTTCCTACGAGGTTCTGCCACATCTGGTATCAGGGCGATCACTGAAGCTTCAAAACAATTTGAGTCAAATATTTTGAACTCTTATTTTGGGGTCAAAATTGCTCTCGCCTTTCCTTGTTCTTCTAAGCTCTCTTGATCTTTAAGTGGAGTAGTATGTTGGAGCCTTGAGTTAAGGGAGGAGTTAGGAGTGTGAATCTTTTAGCTAGTACATGAGTTCGTTTCATGCATCATGTTTAATTCACTTGTTACCGATTTTTCCTCCTTAAGTGTGATGGGTTAAGTAAGATCAAACCTATTCTTGCTAACCTTCTGTTTGCTTCTAGATCTAACTATGTTAATCTAGTCTTATCCTCTGCAGTATGGCGTGACTCAAGCAAACTGAGCGCAAGTCCACTGGGCCTAAGGGTGTGCCCCATCACCAGCTGGCCTCCAGGAATGATGATGAAGCTGAAAGTAGCCGAAGGAGTAAGCGTCGAGCCAAGATTGATCAGTTGACGGGAGAGCTGGCACAAGCTGCAAGGGATCAGGAGTTGGACGCCTTACGGATTGAGGCGTTAAAAGGCAAATTGAAGGACTCTATCCGGAAGGACCAGGGGCAAGAGCAGTTGATTGAGCGTCTGATTGCACAAAGGAATGAAGCATGGCATCATGAGGATATGGCTAGAGCTCGCACTCATGAGCTTGAGTTTTATGTTAACAATCTAGAGGAGTATAATAACGAATTGCATGAGGAACTTCAATATGAGTTGGGTAGCTCTTCTTGCAGATCAGATATGTGAAATAAATAATGGACTCTATGTGGTATGTTTGTACCTGTACCTTGGAGTTCAATATATGCATGTGAATAAAGTTTGGTATGTTATATAACAGATGCCAACTCGAGCTGCTGATGGAGCCGGTTCATCCCAGGGTGGATCTGATGTGCCCAATCCACCGCCTGCTCCACCCAGCCTAGCTGATATCTGTTGACGGTCCTTAGAGTCAACATTATAACATCAACTAATGCATAGAATGATATTAAATGTACCATAAAGCATATTTGTAGGGTTCGATTCTAACAAGTTCCATGAGTTGTGTTGTTCTCACTTGTTTTTCAGAGTTATCAATATTTCACCATATAAAAGTATCTCAAATGATGAAACAGAGCACACCATTGTAAAGGGCTCATCGAGATGATCGAAACAGACATATGGTTTGCTACATTTGGAGTCCTGACGAGAGAGTCCTTGTTGGCTACGACATGGAAGCTTCTAGAACAACCTGGAGTGATCACCAAGCAACATAATTCAGGGACTAAACTGATAGATCCAACAGCTATGGTGAATTGCTATCTTCCAGGGAGTTTTCCAGCAGATGGAAAGAGGTAGAGTCCTACTCCAACAAGATGGATCGCAAAAAAGACGGCAAGTCGCATTAGGGCAACAAGGAAGGTTTGAGAAGACGACACGGCGAAGCAAGCACCTGGACCATGATAGGTGGGGCCAGCCGGCCCCACCCCCAGGGCGGCCGGCCTGGGCCAAAGTTGAAATCAGCCCAACTTCATGGAGCGTTCCCTAATCGACCTCTACGATGAATCTCAACCATTGTTTCAAGTCGGTTTGATCCGAGGGCTGCGGTTCATCCCACTGGGCTATATAAACAACCCCAGACCCCCCTCTCTGGAGCATCCATCCGTCCATCCATCCTTATCTATCTTCATCATAGGCATAACCAAGAGCAATAACTAGGGTTTCTAGATTGAGAGGTGTCACTCGAATGGAAAACCTCTCTCTAGAATTATTTTAGATCTAGTCTTCTAGATAGTAGAGAGATGGAGAGCGAGGGAGGAGTTTGGAGGAGATGCCGGCCTGTCGGTGCTTCTTCCTCCGGTTGTACTTCGGCGGGATCAAGCTTCGTCCGAGCTTGCTCCTGAGATGCTTCGGGTGATCCACTTCTGATTCATGTAAGTTTCTTGTTTATATTATTCTTCTGGTCACGAGCTTCTTTTGAATACTTTAATTTACTGCAGTAGAATAGAGTATAATTTGTAGTGTAGGTGTGGTGCCTAGACTCGGGTTACTCGTAGATGTAGACTATAGGCCGGGCGTATTTAGGTGGTAGCTCGCGGGTGTGACTCTTATAGACCTGTTGAATCCTTTGTAGTCCACCTCCCTGTTTATAGGCAGAGCATGACCGTAGTTACCTAGTTGGGATGTACTCTAGATGCAGCCCTTCTATCGTAATGTCCCCAGTTGAATCGTATAAAACATAGTCTCTTGCCTAGATCAGAACTAGACGAATCCCAAGTTATCCTCTCTATACTCCTGCTATCGACCTCATACTAGATTACTATTCCCCTACACTTAATATTGTCTTTACTTTATCTTGTCTCTACTTTAGTTTCTACTATCATTCGTTTATCTTCTGGTTAAGTTAGAATGTAGTTGATCTCACACGTTTCCCTGTGGATACGATATTAAAACCTCCGGGTGAAAGCTACAACGGTATCCGTGCGCTTGAGGATCTTTTTCTGTGTGCTCATATATACCAACCAACCACTTCTATGTGTTGCCGCTAGTGGTGACAGCCTAGCATTAGTGTGATGCTAAGAAGTGCCAACAAGCTTTCTTGCGCCGTTGCCGGGGATAGGGTTTATCTTTACTCTTGGTAGCGACGTTAGTAAGTATCAACAAGCTTTCTGGTGCCGTTGCCAGGAAAACGGTTGCTGAAATTAACTACGAACCTAGCTTAATCTTTTCCTTTTTATATATATAAAAATCTTCTATCTTTCCTTATCTTTATCTTTTTCCTCTATTCTTTACTTTTATCCTTTGCCTCATCTCTGCTATTCTTTCTTCATATCTATCCTTTCATCTCTAGCATGGATGATAACATTCCTATCTGTCAATATGCTAGACTCACGGGCACATTCCTTAAACCACCAGAACATTTAGAGCCTATCACAACATCTGGTTTTGAGATAAGCTCGGAATTCATGGAATTTGTTCAAAAACACCCTTTCTCGGGAGAAGGTGAGGAAAACTCATACACACACCTACGAGAGTTTAGTCAAATTGGTGGCCTCCTTCGCATAGAAGGTATGCCCGACAAGGCCTTAAAATGGAAGCTTTTTCCGTTCTCTTTAACGGGAAAAGCTAAACATTGGTATAAATTCAACATAGGGGTGTCCATGGAGATTGGGAGGAGCTATGCACTAATTTTCTTACAAAATATTTTCCCATCTCCAAAGTAATTGACCTTCGGAAAAAGGTTCTAACTTTTAGACAACTAGAACAAGAATCTTTTAGCGAACCATGGGATCGATTTATTGACCTTACTCTCACTGACCCAGATCTTTCTATTGCAGAATCTATTCTTCTGCAACACTTTTAAATGGGTCTTAGTAGGGAGAATAGGGAATCCCTTGATATAGCCTCTGGAGGAGTTTTCTTTTGCCTGTCTGCTAGTAAAGCAAGGTACATACTTGATATAATGAGTGGACAGACCCCTTGCCCTAGCATTCACAAACCAATCGCTGAGAAAGAAAATTAATCAGTTCCTAGACAAGAAGAGGAAGCTTTGATAGCCAAATCACAACCATTCACATCCCAAGATTTAGCTATCCATTCTAAACCATCTATGCCCCAAAATCCTCCTAGGGAAGAAGAAATTCTACCCTTGGAGAGCTCTAATCTATCTGGTGCTAATGGTCTAGACTTCCAGTTTCATAAGAGACCTTCAAGCACAGATAATTCAAATCCTCGCACGAACGGTTCTCTTAGAGAATGTCCTGATTCCCATTATAAAGTAGTCGAGGATGGCATGTCAAGTGATGCCATAGAAGGAGAGCTAAGCCACATGGAAAATTTTATCTACTCCCCTACTATGCTCACAAATGATACAAACCATGAACCCATCTATAAACCCATCCTTGACCTCAAAGATTCCTCTTATACTCATCCTTCCCAGTCTCATGAAGATCCTAGAAATTCCACTAAGACAACCAAACCATAGGAGTCATGAAGACCATGAGGATGATTAAGAAATGCTACGACGGTGGCAGGAATGTATAGAATGGATGGACAGGGAAGAAGCCTTAATGGAATCCAACCTTGGCTTAGTTTCAAATGGTGTGTATTCAACTCCCTTAGAAAACGAGATTCATCCATCTATCGAAGAGGACCTAGATGAGACCAATCCAAGTGAAATTATGAACATTCAGATTGGAGTCGATGATAACATCAATAAGCATGGAATCTGTTCCATAATCATCTCATTAAACCCATGCTCATATGAAACATCTCCCCAATCAATTGGTCTCTCCAACCTCACCACATTCGAGATCTTCAACCCCCTCACACTTTCTGTTTACAAAAACTTCAAAAGGGTGGTTGTAGATGCATATGTTTATCACAAATATTGTAGATCTCGGCGTAATCTTAAGTTGGTGTTGGAGCGGAAACCACTTCACCAAATCACATCTTGAAGTTTTCCCAAAGACAAGCTCAGTGTCCTAAAACAAGCACTTTTCAGATCCTAACATGAGTGTTCACCTTTCTGCTACACTGCCCTTGTGTAATGAGCATACAAATATAATTGTAGAAATGTTCCTTTGGGTATTCTTGTCACTAACCTTTCCAGGTCTGGAGCAAAAAGATCGAAGGAATGACAAACACATGGTATGTCCAATCAATCATCATGCAACATTGAATTATATTCATCCAAACTTGATTTTTGCAAAATTCAAGCTTGGGGAATAACTTACATAAAAATATCCTTGCCATGTTGCTATGTTGGTTGTCCCTACCTTTAAGACATGCTCAATTTCTTAAACACTAATTATTCTCTTTCATCACCATATGAGTAAATCTCTTTAATGCTCTCATGTTACCTGTACTTGTTATAGTATATGTTTAGGTTTGAAGTACTTTCATACATCTATTAAATTGAGCATGGTGCCTAGTTTAGTAGTGGTGATCTTGCTTTCAAAGGCCTTTTAAATTAAGCATAGTGCTTAGATTAAAATGCCCTCTTTAATCAAATTAGACGTGGTGTCTAGGTTGCTTTTTGAGCCGATAGTATGCTATAGTAGATGTTGGATATTTTGTTGGACTAACCCCTGCAGGAAAACTTTCAATATCAATTTGGGAAAGTCCTGAGATAAACTCACACTGGAGGTATAGAGGGTGACACATGAACTTTAACAACTTACACAAGGAAGACACAACTCACTGATCATAGAGAGATGAGATCCATGCAACAAGGAGAAGAGTGCCACAAACAAGACAAGCAAAGCACTCACTCTATGGAAGTGGTCGAACAAATCTCAACCAAGCCTCTTCAAGATAAAAAGCATCATGAATTCTCAAGACAATGAAGGAGTGCAACAAGGTGACAAAAGTACATGAACAAGATGCACAACCACTAGGCAAGGGAAGCTTCTACAAGGTGATACGGTACAATCACTCTTCAATAATTAAGGTAACATCTCAAGGTAAGTGACCATCACTTTAAAAGCTTCTCCTTGATTGTGGTATGTGCATAGATAAAGAACCAAACATGTTTAAGTTACACCACACTTGATCTAACCTAATCAACTCAACATGTTCAGTCCTTTGATCTTTGTTCCTAGCTTTACTCTCTTGAATCTCACTATCTTAATGAGCTACAATATTGTGCATCCAACCATTGGAAGATGATAGATCACAATTAGATAGATACATTATGCATAAATAGATTATCCTTCCATGGGTTAAGTAATATGATCTATCAAATGTTGCGAGATATTCATGCTCATCTTGTAATCTCATATCACTCATATTAAAACTGAGCAGAACATAAAATCAACATTTGTACCTTGTTCAAATGAGCCTAAGGTTAGAGAGAAATGAACAAACCTTTTTGTTCTGTTGGTGTTTTTCCACCAACAGAGCCCATGCACTTGATCTCTACCTTGTCTTTATGACCAGGACACACTCTTGAGCAGAACATGGAGAAGTTTGTCAACTCCCAAATTCTACAGAGTGAAGGACCTAGATCTACAAGAACATGCACACTGGGCAAGATGCTTCACTTCAAACTACTGGGCAAATGAAGAACATGGATGACACCATATCAAGAGGCATAAACAAGAAGGAATGGGAGAAGACGATGATGTCCACCTCATCCTAGGAAGACCGTTCCTCTGCACTATGAGTGCATTCATCCACATGAAGCAAGAGGAAATCCAATTTCACTTTTCTGGAGAGAAGGTACGATGATAGTTCATCAACTACATACCTAATGAAGCACTTAAGAAGAGTAGAAGTGAAAGACGCCGCTCTCAACGCCAAAGAAGACAAACTATCAAGAATGGAGAGGCCAATCACAAAGAAGAAGCTAGTGACACCATCCCAGAAAAGCAAGAAGAAGAGACACCTCAAGACAGTGAACAGGAGGAAGTAAAGACTCAGACCAAGAAAGTATGGAAGAAAAAGACACCACCTAAAGAGGAACAATCAGAAACAACTTTCCAAACGTCTGACGCACCTTGGGAGGTTTGAACAAAGGGAATGTCTGGTTCGTCGGACCTAAATATCCGAACCTTCGCCAAAAGGTAAAATCGGTAGTTGTCCTCATATTTACTTTTCTGCATATTTCTCATATTTAATTCTTAGTCATTTATTGCATCATCATCATTGCATCATCATACTTTATCCATAAGCATTTTAATTTCTGCATTGCATACAAAAATAAAAATAAAAATAATCATGTTGCATTATCACATTGCATTTTAAAAAAATAATAATAATAAAAAACTCTCTAAGCCCCATGTGAATATTTACTGTGGAGGCACAAAAAAATATTTCTTACTTTTTGCATCTGCATATAAAATATAAAAATTCAAAAAATAAATAAATAAATATTAAACTCTTGTTGAATCATGTTTTCTTAAACATCTATAAGGCTCGATAAGACATAAATGGTTTTACCACTAACGCTTAATCAATTCCACGAGTTTTGTTGTCTATTTGAGTTTAGCAGGAATCAATGAGAAGGCCAGATAACTTCATCCACTCTGGAGAGACTAAAACAAACAACCTTCCATTAACGACCAGAGGAGTGAAGTACATCGATGCTACCAAGAGAATGAACATGCAAGCATCTAGCTTGGGGGAATAGGCTCCCCGTTATCCGAGGTAATATATCTATATATTTTTCAATTTTCATAAAAACATAAAACACCAAAAATATGTGATCACATGAAGGTTCACTCTTAAAAACAAAAACCCCGAAAATATGTGAGCACATGAAGGCTCGCCCTTAAAAAAGAAAAAGAACAAAAATATTCGGACACATGAAGGCTCGACGCTATCGAAGGGATTAGCTTGGGGGAGACGCACCCCTGTTATCTTCGCTATTAAGGTATGTCTTTATTATTACTATTATTATTATTATTATTATTATTACTATTATTATTATTATTAGCTTTTATATTATATGAAAGTATGTATAGTGTATCTAGATTGTTTTAAGAAGTTGATAAAAGAAGCAAACTTTGTCTAATATCTTAAAATAGAAATGATAAATAGTTGCTCTATCATAATTTCTTTCTAGTACCTAGCCTTCAAACACGAGTTCTCCTAATTAATAATGATGTTTTAAAATGAAATTAAATGCATGGGTAGCAAATGCTTATCTAAGGTCTAGGTAATTGACGGAAATGAAATGTGATGATCTAAGCTACTATTATCTTGTCCTAAACAACACTAGAGTCCTGGATTTCTTAATATTAAACATGATTAATAAATACATTCAATAAAGTTATGTCGACCATATGAGAAGTTATCATGCTATTGAATTGAGATCACTTACACATTTCATTCAGCTTCCGCATAAATGCTCACAATTATCTGTTGCTATCCTCTCAAAAGTTTGTTAGAAACATGTGGCTATTGAAAAAAAAAGAGAAAAAGGAAAAAAATAAGAAAAGAAAAAAATATATAATATATATCCGCGGAAATAAAAAGGGACAAGTGTCCAGAACCTCAAAAAGATAGATCCCGAGAAAATAAAAATGGACATGTGTCCGGAACCTCAAAAAAAATGATGAAAGAAAATGGGCACGTGCCCTACAGTAGAATTAGCCTGATAACCATATGTCTCTGATAAGCAGAAGAGAGTGATATATTTAAAAGAGCATACAACTCTATCTTCCATACACATACACTTCTCGATTCAATGGTGTGGTTGACTTTCTCTTTGGATCGATTGTTTAATTTAACAACACACATCTTTAAGCTTTTTGAAAACGCATAAAAACTCTAGGATGAAGGACCGAAAGTGCAACCAAAAAGCGACCAGAGGGGGGGTGAATGGGAGCTTCAAAATTTTCTTTCGGAAACTTGTTACTATCAATCCAAGAATCAACCCCAAGAGCAAATGTAGATCTTGCAAGTGTCCACGACCCTAGATGTAGGGTGGATGCTTCCAAGAAGCACAACGGGACACTACACAACTCTAGAAACCCAACGCAAAAGCCGGAGATCGAATCCGACGATAGACGAATGAGCCGCGGATGAAAGCACGCAGAACTGCCCTAACCGGACTCTGCCAGCGTCCGGTCAACACCCACCGGCCACCGAACGCGTCCGGTCGATCAAAAATGAGTTTGGGACCTTACTGTTCTTGACCGGAGTCACTGTGTCTGAGCATCCGGTCATGAACCAGGCGTCCGGTCACAAGTGACAAACCAAATGAACAGTGCTAGAAGCGAGTCTGGTCACTGAGCAGAGGGTGCGTCCGGTCTAGTCACGAAGGCAACACGCTGAGCATTCAACGACATGACGCACGGGGTCAGCGTCCGGTCAACCCGTGCCTAGCGTCCGGTCACCCCAACAGCCCCCTGTTCGTTCACTGATTCGATTCAAACTCTCCCAAAACGAAACCTCTAGGGTTCAAACTTGGAGAGATGAGTCACAAGGGGGATAGTGAGCTATCTCTAAGAAATCATGGCTCGAACCTATCTCCAAATCGATGAATCAAAGAATTTCGGGAAGGGGAGACAAAAAGCAACTCGAAACGAAAATCGATCGATCTACTAGCTCGTGAGGTTAGGGATGATTTCCTTCGGTGGAAAGAAGTGCCTCACGATCTAGAACATCTCTGTTCAAACGGAATCACAAAAGACGCAACGAACAAAGAGATCGACCAACGGGAAAATCATGGAGAAAAGCAATCCGCGAAGAACAAGAACAAAATGCGAATCACAACCACGAATTTGCAACCGTGTGGCTACCACACGCTACAATAGTGAGATTACGGTCTCACTTCCTCAAAATCTCATGAACACAGAGGTATTGTTCTCTTCTCCGTGGATCTCAGTTCGCTACAGCAGGGGAGAGGGAGAGCAGGAAAACCTAGAAGGAAAAATAGCAAATGGCTGAGATAGAATGGGAGGAGGGTGTCTCCCTCTAATTATCCTAATTCTAATTCCTATTCTACCCCTCTCTAATTACAGAGCGAACCAGCTAAACCCTAGGGTTATTCTGGACCAACTCAAGATAGCTGGTGATCCGACGGCCACGCCCGCACAACTGGTAGCGTTGCCTCGACGCAACCTTACCGATTGCCGCCACGTGCCGCCACCGCTCCACTTGTCCTTTTCCTAGACTTTGCCCCCGGTTTTTAGGCCCAAACCGCGAAACTAGCCTTCACGACCAACCCCCGGTTTTGAGGCCCAAACCGGGAAACCAGCCGACTGTAGCCTGAGTTTTGTGGCCCAAACTCAGTAAACCCGCAGCACCCAGGTTTTGAGGCCCAAACATGGAAACCGTCCTTAGCCCGAGTTTTGTGGCCCAAACTCGGAAACCATCAGCGCCCAGGTTTTGAGGCCCAAACCTGGAAACCGTCCACTCGGTGGTTTTTCTGTGGCTCAACCACCAAACCGAGCCGTAGAGGGGATGCACCGCCCGTGCACCCCGTCCATCAACATGTGTCCCCAGGTCATCGACCCAAGCAACATCGTGCCCACAAGTCTTCGCTCATCGCTGTCCTAGGCTGTCAGCCACCATAGCTGATCCTCGGGCCACCGGTCCCTCAGTCCAAGCCTCACGTCCGCCCTTCGCCACTCTCGGTCCATCGGTACGGCATGTATCTACTTGAACTTCACCTTGCCTTTGATCACTGTATCCGTGCTCGACACCTGCACAACACAAGCCAAAGAACACACGCATTATCCTAGTTGACAATCACTCATCACTCAGAGACTTAGCATACACCCATGTATCCGCAATCTCCCCCTTTATGAGTGCATTGTCAACTACCAACTCAAAACATAATGGAATAGAAGAAGGAAGGAAGAAGAAGAGAGAACTCAACCAAATGACCCAAAAGCATATCAAAGCCGAAGAAGGTCATGTGGAAAGAGCAAAACAACTTGGTTCCCAAGGACATGGGCAACGGCTCGACGCAACCAAGCAAAGCAAAGCTAGCCCTCATGAAGAGGTAGAACAGGCTCAACACCGCTAGCGGGAAAGCTCGATACCAATTGGAAAATCAACTGAAAATCAAGCAAAACAGAGCTAGCCCTCAAGAAGGGGCAGAACGGGCTCAACACCGCTAGCGAGGGAGCTCGATACCAACTGAAGAAAGCTAGAAATCAGCTGAAGAGCATAAAAGATCAAGGTCCTAGTTCCTCAAGAAAGAGGCAAAGGCTCAACACAACTAGCTACCAAAAATGCTCTGAAACAACTGTTACCAGCTCAAAAACTCTCCCTCAAGAAGTGCACACAACCAAGAAATCTCCCCTTAAGTTCAACTCGGAAAGCACAAGATTTTGAAAATGTTTTTCTCCCCCTTAGTTGAACTCTCGAAGAACATATGATGTGCAATTTCTCCCCCTTAGTTGAAAATGCACCATCAAGCAAAGAAAAAATGCACGATCAGGCAAATTTCTCCCCCTTGACAGAATAACTCCCCCTGCCAAAATGCATATGAGTCAATATGCAAGTTAGCAGCTTCAGAAATATAGTCGATAGAATATGAAGATGCTCGACAGTGTGCTGATTCGATGACTCATAAAATGCACAGAATGCTAGCAAAGGCTCAAACTGATCACCAAATGTGAAATGAGAGAATGTAAGCAGTTTGCAGCCAAAAAGTATTCACCATCAAAATAGCACCAAACATTTATAGGTAGGAAATCAAACAAGTGTTAAACATGTATACAAGGTGAACTACCCCTAGCACAGGTCAACCATCATGCTATAGAATGAAACCTAGACTTGTGTAGCCAAATTTTATCGGAGTTGCAGTGGTTAAAATACACAAGTTCAAATTTCAGCATGTGATTGCGAGAGGTTGAAAGCTTGTCATTGCCTAACTTTTCAACTGTGCGAAGTCTATGCAGAAGCAATCAGAAGCTTAAAGTAACAGTTTCGGTCATACACTACACAGCTCAAGTTTAACTCAAAGTGTAATGAGAAACAGTCTCGAAACTGTGATGTGCTGACAAGCAATCCCGTCTCGATCTTTCCAATTTACTTAACTTGGTTCAAATTTTATCTCAGAACATGAACATACCAAGCAAGTGAATGACTCAGAACTAGAGACATAGCAACCTAGCATAGATGAAAAGCACGCGTGAATTCTACACATCCTACACATGCTAGATGCATATCTCAATGGTGAACAGTTGCAAGTTTTATGTATGTAAGGCAGGTTCACCATTTAAAAATAGCTTAGCTCACAATATGCATTAGTGATCAGAAAGAGCATAAGCTACAAGATAAAGAATCAGAGCAATTACTACATAGAGCATATCCACATTCTAAAGATTATATTCATGAAGCTCTGACTGTAAATATGCAAGATGAAATGCAAAGATGCATGAAGAAACCAAAAGAAAAACACAAAGTCAGTTTGAGTCAAAAATGTTTCCCCCATCTAAAAGGGGAAACACACACCAAGCTCACCTCTCAACCTAGCAAAAGTTGATTGGTCCAAAGGCTTGGTGAAAATATCAGCCAACTGATAATGAGTATCGACATGGCGAAGGTCGATATCACCCTTCTCATAATGGTGTCGCAGAAAATGAAAGCGTACATCAATGTGTTTAGTCTTGGAGTGCAGCACGGGGTTCTTAGCAACGCTAATAGGACTCGTGCTGTCACAAAGCAAAGGAACGCGAGAAAAGCTCAGACCAAAATAACGCAAAGTGGCCATCATCCAAAGCAACTGGGAACAGCAGCTAGCCGTAGCAACATACTCTGCCTCCGTGGTAGACTGGGCGACACTAGACTGCTTGCGAGAAGACCACGATACAAGAGAAGAACCAATAAACTGACAAGTCCCAAAAGTGGACTTGTGATCAATCCGGCAACCAGCAAAATCGGCATCAGAATAACCGCAAAGGGACAGGGTGGAGGAAGCATAATACCAAATCCCGAATTCTGGAGTGAAGCATAAGTACCTCATAATGTGCTTGATGGCCTGATGGTGAGATGTGCGCGGCGACGACTGAAATTGCTCGCACAGACACACCGCGAACTAAATGTCCGGGCGTGCCACCGTCAGGTAGAGCAGCCACCCGATCATACTCCGGTACTCCTTCTGGTCCACAGCTTCTCCATCCACATCCGCGGGTGTGACAGACCTGTCCGGACATCGTGGGAGGAACGGCGGACTGTCCGCGACCTCCCAGTGAGGGCGATTTCGGTTGCCCCTCACATAACTCTTCCCAAATCCAAATCAAATCACAATCTCGTGTTTCCAAACTTGGAGAGAATGATCACGAGGTAGTTAGGAGACTATCCCCAAGAAATCATCCGCTCAAATCGATTGAATCACCGGGAAATCAAAAGGGGAGGAGTATGACTGAATAAGCGCCATGAAAACGAAATCACCCCGATCTACTTGTTTGTGAGGAGTTAGATGAATTCCTTTGGTGGAAATGATCTCCTCACTATAATGAACAAGTTGATTCAAACGGATTTCACAAAGACAAAATAGAGAGGAAGATCGAGTGACGGGAAAATTGCGGAGAAATGAAGAACTCGAAGAACACAAACAAAACCAGAATCAAGTCATCGATCTGCAACCGTGTGGCTACCACACACTACAAAAGTGAGATTATGGTCTCACTTCCTCAAAATCTCCAGTACACAGAGGTATGGTTCTCTGCGGATCTCAATAGCTATAGCAGGGGATTGGGAGAGCAGGAAACCCTAGAAGCAAAGAGCAAATGACTGAGACAGAAGGGGAGGAGGGTGTCTCCCTCTAATTATCCTAATTCTAATTCCAACTCTACCCCTCTCTAATTATAGAGCGAACCAGCTAAACCCTAGGGTTATTCTGGACCAACTCGAAGATGCTGGTGATCCGACGGCCACGCCCGCACAACTGGTAGCGTTGCCTCGACGCAACCTTACCGATTGCCGCCACCGCTCCGCTCATCCTTTTCTCGGACTTCGCCCCTGGTTTTGAGGCCCAAATCAGGAAACCAGCCTTCACGACCAACCCCCGGTTTTGAGGCCTAAACCAGGAAACCAGCCGACCATCGCCTGAGTTTTGTGGCCCAAACTCAGAAACCCGCAGCGCCCAAGTTTCGAGGCCCAAACCTGGAAACCGTCCTCAGCCCGAGTTTTGTGGCCCAAACTCGGAAACCATCAGCGCCCAGGTTTTGAGGCCCAAACCCGGAAACCGTCCACTCGGTGGTTTTTCTGTGGCTCAACCACCAAACCGAGCCATAGAGGGGATGCACCGCCCGTGCACCCCGTCCACCAACACGTGTCCCCAGGTCCTCGACCGAAGCAACATCGTGCCCGCAAGTCTTCGCTCGTCGCTGTCCCAGACTGTCAGCCAAAACAGCTGATCCTCGGGCCACCGGTCCCTCAGTCCAAGCCTCATGTCTGCCCTTCGCCATTCTCGGTCCATCGGCACGACACGTCTCTACTTGACCTTCACCTTGCCTTTGATCAGTGTATCCGTGCTCGACACCTGCACAACACAAGCCAAAGAACACGCGCATTATCCTAGTTAACAATCACTCATCGCTCAGAGACTCGGCATACACCCATGTATCCGCATAGGATAATGGTGAAGTAAAAGAACTTGAGACATAGTGCTTGATTTGATCATTCTATCTTTCAATTACTAAGATTAATGGTAAAGTAGCACAGTGATAAATAATATGATATCTTTTCTAATCCAAATGAGAACTTTTGTTTGAATGCATATGTACTTGTTGGAAGTGAAAATATTGTAGCAACTCGTGATGCATTGTAGAAATTGGCTTTGCTCAGGGACTAACATAGGGTAAGCTTGGGGGAACTTGTTGACGGTCCTTACAGTCAACATTATACCATCAACTAATGCATAGAATGATATTAAATGAACCATAAAGCATAGTTGTAGGGTTTGATTCTAACAAGTTCCATGAGTTATGTTGTTCTCACTTGTTTTGCAGAGTTATCAATATTTCACCATATAAAAGTATCTCAAGTGATGAAACAGAGAACACCATTGTAAAGGCTCGTCGAGATGACCGAAACGGACATATGGTTTGCTACATTTGGAGTCCCGACGAGAGAGTCCTTGTTGGCTACGACATGGAAGCTTCTAGAACAACCTGGAGTGATCACCAAGCAACATAATTCAGGGACTAAACTAACAGATCCAACAACTATGGTGAATTGCTATCTTCCATGGAGTTTTCCAGCAGATGGAAAGAGGTAGAGTCCTACTCCAACATGATGGATCGCACAAATGGATGACAAGTCGCATTAGGGCAACAAGGAAGGTTCGAGAAGACGTCACGGCAAAGCAAACACCTGGGCCATGAAAGGTGGGGCCGACCGGCCCCACCCCCAGGCCGGCCAGCCTGGGCCAGAGTCCAAATCGGCCAATCTTTGTGGAGCATGCCCTAATCGACCTCTACGACGAATCTCAACCATAATTTCAAGTCAGTTTGATTCGAGGGCTATGGTTCATCCCACTGGGCTATATAAACAGCCCCAGACCCCCTCCCTGGAGCATCCATCCATCCATCATTATCTATCTTCATCATAGGCATAGCCAAGAGCAATAACTACAGTTTCTAGATTGAGAGGTGTCCCTCGAATGGAAAACCTCTCTCTAGAATTAGTTTAGATCTAGTCTTCTAGATAGTAGAGAGATGGAGAGCGAGGGAGGAGTTTGGAGGAGATGTCGGCCTGTCGGTGCTTCTTCCTTCGGTTGTACTTCGGCGGGATCAAGCTCCGTCCGAGCTTGCTCCTGAGATGCTTCGGGTGATCAACTTCTGATTCATGTAAGTTTCTTGTTTATATTATTCTTCTAATCACGAGTTTCTTTTGAGTACTTTAATTTACTGCAGTAGATTAGAGTATAATTCGTAGTGTAGGCGTGGTGCTTAGACTCGGGTTACTTGTAGATGTAGCCTATAGACCGGGCGTATTTAGGTGGTAGCTCGCGGGTGTTACTCTTATAGACTTGTTGAATCCTTTGTAGTCCACCTCCCCGTTTATAGGCCGAGCAGGACCGTAGTTACCTAGATGGGATGTACTCTGGATGCAGCCCTTCTATCTAATGTCCCCAGTTGAATCGTATAAAACATAGTCTCTTGCGTATAGCAGAATTAGACGAATCCCAAGTTATCCTCTCTATACTCCTGCTATCGACCTCATACTAGATTACTATTCCCCTACACTTAATCTTGTCTTTACTTTATCTTGTCTCTACTTTAGTTTCTACGCTCATTCATTTATCTTCTAGTTAAGTTAGAACGTAGTTGATCTCACACGTTTCCTGTGGATACGATATTAAAACCTCAAGGTGAAAGCTACAATGGTATCTGTGCGCTTGCGGATCTTTTTCTGTGTGCTCATATATACCAACCAACCACTTCTATGTGTTGGCACTAGTGGTGACAGCCTAGCATTAGTGTGACGCTAAGAAGTGCCAACAAGCTTTCTGGCGCCGTTGCCGGGGATAGGGTTTATCTTTACTCTTGGTAGCGACGTTAGTAAGTACCAACAATTGCCATTGCAGCAATGGTGAATGCAACTACTGACAATACCTGACTCTTGCGGGAGTTGGCCCATATGAACCAGCGTGGACCTCAAGGTAACAGTAGGCCTCTTCAGCAGGGGGCTACTTATGCTGATTTCACCGCTACTCATCCGTCGGTGTTTAGCCGTGCTGATGAGCCGTTGGAGGCCGAGGAATGGATTCGTTCAATAGAGGAGAAGTTTGGTCTGATAGTATGTACCGACCTGGAAAAGCCGCTGTTTGTAGCCCAACAGTTGAGAGGAGCTGCGGGAACCTGGTGGGGAAATTTTCTTGCCGAGCAACCAGCAGGTCACCAGGTAACCTGGGCTAAGTTTCGGGAGGCGTTTCGTGCCCATTATGTGCCCCAGGGGGTCATGACCATGAAGTTAGAGGAGTTCCTTGTCCTGCGGTAGGTGCAGATACATGGGTGTATGCCGAGTCTCGAGTGATGAGTGATTGTAAACTGGGATAATGCGCATGTTCCTTGGCTTGTGTTGTGCAGGTGTCGAGCACGGATACAGTGATTGAAGGCAAGGTGAAGGTCAATTAGAGACGTGCCGTGCCGATGGACTGAGAGCGGTGAAGGGCGGACGTGAGGCTTGTACTGAGGGACCGATGGCCTGAGGATCAGCTGTGGTGGCTGATAGCCTGGGACAGTGACGAGCGAAGACTTGCGGACACGGTGTTGCTTGGGTCGAGGACACGAGTTTCACCTTAACGCAACCTCACCGATTGTCGCCACGTGCCGCCACCGCTCCGCTCGTCATTTTCACAGACTTCGCCCCCGGATTTGAGGCCCAAACCGGGAAACCAGCCTTCACGACCAACCCTCGATTTTGTGGCCCAAACCGGGAAACCAGCCGTCCATCGCCTGAGTTTTGTGGCCCAAACTCAGAAACCCGCAGCACCCAGCTTTTGAGGCACAAACCTGGAAACCGTCCTCAGCCTGAGTTTTATGGTCCAAACTCGGAAACCATCAGCGCCTAGGTTTTGAGGCCCAAACCCGGAAACCGTCCACTCGGTGGTTTTTCTGTGGCTCAACCACCAAACCGAGCCATAGAGGGGATGCACCGCCCATGCACCCCGTCCACCAACACGTGTCCCCAGGTCCTCGACCGAAGCAACATCGTGCCCGCAAGTCTTCGCTCGTCGCTGTCCCAGACTGTCAGCCACAACAGCTGATCCTCGGGCCACCGGTCCCTCAGTCCAAGCCTCAGGTCCGCCCTTTGCCACTCTTGGTCCATCGGTACGGCACATCTCTACATGACCTTCACCTTGCCTTTGATCACTGTATCCATGCTCGACACCTACACAACACAAGCCAAAGAACATGCGCATTATCCCAGTTGACAATCACTCATCATTCAGAGACTCGACATACACCCATGTATCCGCATTTGCACACTCTTGATCGATCGGTGTGGGACTCAAAGGTTTAGGCGATCATCGAATCACCTAACTATGAGACCTTCACATGCGATGAGCTCTTCAGTAAGCTCAAGTCCAGTGAGATTGATGCCATGGCGAGGGCTTCTTATGAAAATCCTTCTGGCCCATCGATGGCTTTGCTTTCTAGCTCTTCTGCTAACCCCTCTGGAGGATTTGCACTCTCCTCTCTTCTTTCCGTCACAGAGGAGCAGCTGCAGTTCATGGGGGATGACGAGTTGGCTTTGCTCACCAACCGGTTCTCGCGGTTCCACAACAACTGCATGAACCGTCACCGCGGAGGAGGACGCTCGGGTTGTTTCGAGTGCGGCGACCCCAACCATTTCATCGCTAATTGCCCGGAAAAGAACAAGCAAATCTTCGGCAAGGTGGATCATGGGCACAAGTACGACTCCGGCAAGCGCAAGGAGAAGTACGTCCCCACGAAGCACAAGCAGATGGGTGGCTTCAACAAGGAGTACATCAAGACGAAGTACTTAGAGAAGGCCTGGGCTGAGCAGCGTGCATTTTTCGCCACGCTCAGCGACGTCGATGACTCAGATGATGACTCCGCTTCCTCAAGCGACGATGAGTCCGAGAAGAAGAGTATCGAGGACAAGCTGAACGACCTCTGCTTCTTTGCCGACAACGATGGTTTCTGCACCATGGCCCTCGGCAAGGACATCGACGGCGAGCTGGAGGAGATCCCTCGGAACGACGACGACGACACCTCCCAGGTATCTCAGACCCCCGATGAGCTTTTTGCTGAGGTCGAGAAACTTACTGCCGCCCTCCTTAGTCAATACAAGCTGCTTAGGCGCGCTGCTAGAGAGAGGAAGGAGTTTAGGCAGAAGTTGGAGGATACGGTGAAGGAACTTGAATCTGTCAAGTCCACCGTTGTTGTCACCGAGGAGGAGGAGTGTGAGATGTGCTCCACACACATGACTGACCTTGTCACTTTGAGAAGTAAGTATGCTGTGTTGGTAGGAGAGGTGGATGAGCTTAAAGCTAGATCCTCGTTGTTGGGTGCGTGCAAGTCTTGTGCGGGCTTGCAATCCGAGTTGGCAGAAAAGAATGCCAAGATTGTGTCTCTTGAGAAGGCCAGCTCGGGTAGCACTTGTGTGACTAGGTGTGTTCTGTGTGAGGGTTTGGAGATGGAGATTGCGAACGTGAAGCATGACAAGATGCAAACCAAGGAGGAAAACACATACCTTCAGACCATCTTGTCATGGGTGTCTAGTGGTGAGCCGTAGCTTGGGATGATGATCACTCAATTCAAGCGTGCTGCTGGAGGTCCAGTTGTAGGCTTTGCTCAGGGTGTTGAGTGCACTTCATCTTTTGGAAGGATTGGAGAGTCAAGTGGTCTGAACCCGTGTGAGAAGCCCAACTCCACCACTACTCCCAAGCTTACCAAGATTCCACCCAAAGAGCCTCTTAAGCCTAACACCAAGGATGAGGTGTTTGTTGAACCTCCGAGAGCTAGAAATAGTCGTGGGCTCCAAAACCATACCACCTCAAGAACAAGCTAGACACAATGCCACCTATCCAAGAGGAGCTTATGCCACAGAAGGGCAAAGTGATCCACACCCACTACCATGAGTACCAACAACCCCCTATGAGAGCGGTGAGGTATCATTGTGAGCACTGTGGGAGAGATGAACACTTGAGTGAGTTTTGCTTTCGGCGCAAGAGAGAGGTGCGCCATGCAAAGGAGATGAACAACACGGACATGTACCATCCTTTCTATGATGTACATGTACCAAATGTTCAGAGGCGTGCTGCTAGGCCTAGAGGTCCTAAACCTCAAGTTCCTAGGCCTATGCCATGAGGAGGTCGTGCCTGGCGGGAGCCTGCAGTTGTGGGCTATGGACCCCGTGGCGGTGGCTTTGTAGATGAGCGTTTTCCCCCATCGCGTTTTGAGTATCGCGATGGACGCACTTCCCTTAGCGGACCACATTTTCCTCTACGTGGTGATCGCTCCTCCCGTAGGCGTGCTAGGAATGGTTTTTCTGCTAACCGTTCTTTTAAGCAGCCGGCCCAACACTGGTATTCTTCCTACTTCACTAACTCCAGTGTCGGACCGCATGCTCACCCTATGTCTTTTTATTGATTTAGGTAAAACGATTGGAGAACGTTTGGTTGGTCGATTCTGGTTGTTCGAGGCACATGACCGGAAACGCCAAGTGGTTCTCTAGTCTTAGTCCGGTCGTTGGAAAGGAGTTTATCACCATCGGCGAGAATAGCAAAGGTAAAGTGTTGTCTCGTGGGTCGGTGCGAGTTAATGAGCACTTTGTGTTGCGCGATGTTGCTCTTGTTTCTAACTTGCATTTTAACCTTCTTTCTGTTTCGCAACTTTTTGATGATGACTATGAGATTCGTTTTAAGCCGAATCTCAGTCGTATTTTAGATCCTCAGGGCAATCTTGTATGTATGATTTCGCCCTTTGGGAAAGTCTTTTGTGCGAATTTCTCGGAGTCATTTGGGATTTCTCGTTGTCTTTTGGCTGGACCTTCCTCCTCTGATCTTTGGAAGTGTCATAGGAGACTAGGTCACCTGAGCTTCGACTTGCTTGCAAGGCTTAGCTCACTTGGCCTATTTCAAGGATTGCCCAAGCTGTGCATGGAGAAGGATCATGTTTGCCATTGTTGTAGACATGGGAAGATGGTTGCCGCTCCTCACCATCCAGGGACTCAGGTCATGACCAAGCACCGGGTGAGCTCGGTTGGGGGGAAGTGGTATGTGCTTGTTGTTGTTGATGACTTTTCAAGATATTCATGGGTCTTCTTTTTGACTGAGAAGACTAAGACTTTCTCTTTTGCTCGCAATCTGATTTTGCATCTTCAGAACGAGTTCCCTATGAACTCGATGCGAGCTATCCGTAGTGATAATGGTTCCGAGTTCAAAAACTCGGATTTTGAGAAGTTTTGTAACTCTTTGGGTTTAGAGCATCGGTTTTCTTCCCCCTACACACCGCCACAAAATGGTGTTGTAGAGAGGAAGAATCGGACTCTTGTAGAGAAGGCCAGGACGATGCTCGATGAGCATAGGACTCCTAGGCGATATTGGGCCGAGGCTATGAGCATTGCATGCTATATCTCAAATCGAATTTTCTCCGAGCTTTCTTGAAAAAGACTTCTTATGAGTTGCGTTTTGGAAAATAGCCCAAAGTGAGTTATTTTAGAGTTTTTGGTTGCCACTGTTTTATACTCAAGAAAGGCAACCTGGACAAGTTTGAGTCTCGTTCTTCTGACGGTGTATTTTTGGGTTATGGCACTCATACTCGTGCATATCGTGTACTTAACCTTGATACTAACCGAGTCATGGAGACATCCGATCTCACCTTCGATGAGACCATGGTTTGTCCTTCTTCTCGTTTTGAGCGTGCAGGTCATCATGAGGTTGGCGAGCCTCTTTTTGATGATGAGGACGAAGGTGCTGAAGGGATGGATGACCCAGCACCACCTCCACCTGCTGTGCCGCAAAGAGCTGCTTCTACTACCACTCACGGCCCTGACCCTTCTTCTTCGACTACTTGGGGGTCGTGGGATCCGCCACCTTGGGCTGTACCTTTCGTACCCGAGGAGGCACCAGCTGCTGTTGAGGGGGCTTTTTCTTCAGCTCAGGAGGCGCCACAACACATTCAGCGCCAACACCCGCCTCAACAGATGATCGGCAGCATCGGCGAACGTGTCACTTGGTCATGGTCACAACAAATCTCTCACTTTGCTCATTCTGCATTTGTTGCTGATTTTGAACCCCGAGATGTTGGACACGCTTTATCTGATCCTGATTGGGTCAATGCCATGCATGAGGAGTTAGAAAACTTTGAAAGCAATCGGGGTTTGGGTTTTGGTTCCACCTCCTTCTGAGTGTCACCCTATTGGTACAAAATGGGTTTTCAAAAACCAACAAGGAGAGGATGGCCATGTTGTGAGAAACAAGGCTAGACTTGTAGCCCAGGGGTATAGTCAAAAGGAGGGGATAGACTATGAGGAGATTTTTGCTCCTGTAGCTCGTTTGGAGGCTATTAGGATACTCTTGGCCTTTGCTGCATCCAAAGGGTTTAAACTTTTTCAAATGGATGTCAAGAGTGCCTTCTTAAACGGCTACATAGAAGGGGAGGTGTATGTGAAACAACCCCCTGGTTTTGAAAATCCCAAGTTTCCAAACCATGTCTTTAAACTTCACAAAGCTTTGTATGGTTTGAAACAAGCCCCTAGAGCCAGGTATGATAGATTGATAACCTTTTTGCTTGCTAAGGGTTTTAAAATGGGATGTGTGGATAAAACACTTTTTCTCCTCAAGCAAGGCAATGACACTCTCTTGGTCCAGATTTGTGGGGATGATATCATTTTTGGTGGTTCTTCTCACGCTTTGGTTGCCAAGTTTGCAGACACTATGAGCAGGTAGATTGAGAAGAGCATGATGGGCGAGTTGACGTTTTTCATTGGGTTGCAAATCAAGCAATCTCGAGAGGGAACATTTGTGCACCAGGGTAAGTATACCAAGGATATCATGAAGAAATTCGTTATGGGTGAGGCCAAGCCTCTTCCAACACCAATGTCGACCACGACGGCCCTGGATGCGGACAAGGATGGAGAAGTTGTGGACCAGAAGGAGTACCGGAGTATGATCGAGTCGCTGTTGTACCTGACGGCGACACGCCCGGACATTCAGTTTGCGGTGTGTCTTTGCGCGTGATTTCAGTCGTCGCCACGCACCTCTCACCGTCAAGCGGGCAAGCGCATTATGAGGTACTTATGCTCACTCCAGAGTTTGGGATTTGGTATTCTGCTTCCTCCACCCTCTCTCTTTGTGGTTATTCTAATGCCGACCTTGCTGGTTGCCTGATTTAGCGCATGTCCACTTCTGGGACTTGTCAATTTATTGGTTCTTCTCTTGTATCGTGGTCTTCTCGCAAGCAGTCTAATGTCACCCAGTCTACCACGGAGGCTGAGTATGTTACTGCGGCTAGCTGCTATTCCCAATTGCTTTGGATGATGGCCACTTTGCGTGATTTTGATCTGAGCTTTTGTCGTGTTCCTTTGCTTTATGACAACACGAGTGCTATTAGCGTTGCTAAGAACACTATGCTGCATTCTAAGACCAAACACATTGATGTGCGCTGTCATTTTCTACGAGACCACTATGAGAAGGGTGATATCGACCTTCGCTATGTCAATACTCATCATCAGTTGGCTAATATTTTCACCAAGCCTTTGGACCAATCAACTTTTGCTAGGTTGAGAGGTGAGCTTGGTGTGTGTTTCCCCTTTTAGTTGGGGGAAACATTTTGGTTCCTGTGTATTAAAGACTGACTCTTTTTCTTTCAATTGGTAGTTAGACTTTGCACTTCATCATGCATCTTTGCATCTTTCAAGCTTCATGTATATAATCCTTAGAATGTGACTATACTCTATTTAGTGTATAATCTGATGTTATATGATGTTGCTTGTAGCTTATGCTTTTTCTGATCACTGATACATGTTGTGAGCTGAGCTAATTTATGAACAGTGAATTTGCTTAATGAACATACCAACTTGAAATTGTTCACCATTGAGGTATGCAACTAGCATGTGTAGGATGTGTTGAATTCACTCGTGCGTTTCATATATGCTAGGTTGCTATGTCTCTAGTTCTAAGTCATTCACTTGCTTGGTATGCTCATATTCTACTTTAAATTTGAACAAAGTTAAGTGAATTAGAAAGATCGAGATGGGATTGCTTGTCTACACATCACAGTATCGAGATTGTTTCTCATTTCACTTTGAGTTAAACTTTAGCTGTGTACTGTATGACTGAAACTGTTGCTTTAAGCTTCTGATTCCTTCTGCATAGGCTTCGCACAGTTGAAAAGTTAGGCAATGACAAGCTCTCAACCTCTTGCAATCACATGCTGAAATTTGAACTTGTGTATTTTAACCGCTGCAACTCCGATAAAATTTGAATACACAAGTCTATGTTTTGTTCTATAGCATGATGTTGGAACCTTGCTAGGGGTAGTTCACTTTGTATACATGTTTAACACTTGTTTGACTTCCTGTCTATACAGGCTTAGTGCTATTTTGATGGTGAATACCTTTTTGGATAACAACTGCTCACTTTGCTCCAATGTTCAGATTTCGTATTTGGTGATCAGTTTGAGCCTTTGCTAGCATTTTGTGCGTATTTTTGAGTCATCGGATCAGCCCTTTGTCGAGCATCTTCATATTCTATCAAATATATTCCTGAAGATGCTAACTTGCATTTTAACTCATATGCATTTTGGAGGGGAGATACTTGATAGTGCATTTTCACCTAAGGGGGAGAAATTTGCCAAAACATAAGGAATAGAAACCTTATCTTGGTTCTGCGCACCATTGGAGGGGGAGCTTGAGCTTGAGCTGGTTCGAGGAATTTTTCGGATTTTGGTTTTTCCAATTAGGCCAGAGCATTTTTGGTAGCTCGTTGTGTTGAGCCTTTGCCTCTTTCTTGAGGGACTAGCGCCTTTTCCTTTGTGCTCCTCAGTTGGTATCGAGCCTTCTCGCTAGCGGTGTTGAGCCCGTTCTGCCTCTTCTTGAGGGCTAGCTCTATTCTGTTTGTATTTCAATTGGTGTTGAGCTTTCTCGCTAGTGGTGTTGAGCCTGTTCTACCTCTTCTTGAGGGCTAGCTTTGCTTTCCTTGGTTGCGTCAAGCCGTTGCCCATGTCTTTGGGGACCAAGTTGTCTTGCTCTTTCCACTTGACCTTCTTTGGCTTTGCTATGCTTTTGGGTCATTTGGTCGAGTTCTTTCTCCTTCTTCCTCCCTTCCTCTATTTCATTATGATTTGTGTTAGTAGTTGACAATGCACTCATCAAGGGGGAGATTGCGGGTACATGGGTGTATGCCGAGTCTCTGAGTGATGAGTGATTGTCAACTGGGATAATGCGCATGTTCTTTGGCTTGTGTTGTGCAGGTGTCGAGCACGGATACAGTGATCGAAGGCAAGGAGAAGGACAAGTAGAGACGTGCCGTGCCGATGAACCGAGAGTGGGGAAGGGCGGACATGAGGCTTGGACTGAGGGACCGGTGGCCTGAGGATGAGCTGTGATGGCTGACAGCCTGGGACAGCGACGAGGGAAGACTTGCGGGCACGGTGTTGCTTGGGTCGAGGACCTAGGGACACGTGTCGGTGGACGGGGTGCACGGGCGGTGCATCCCCTCTACGGCTCGGTTTGGTGGTTGAGCCACAGAAAAAACACCGAGTGGACGGTTTCCAGGTTTGGGCCTCAAAACCTGGGCGGGATGGTTTCCGAGTTTGGGCCACAAAACTCGGGCTGAGGACAGTTTCCAGGTTTGGGCCTAAAAACCTGGGTGCTGCGGGTTTCTGAGTTTGGGCCACAAAACTCAGGCGATGGAGGGTTGGTTTCCCGGTTTGGGCCTCAAAACCGGGGGTTGGTCGTGAAGGCTGGTTTCCTGGTTTGGGGCCTCAAAACCGGGGGTGATGTCCGGGAAAAGGACAAGCAAAGCGGTGGAGGCACGTGGCGGCAATCGGTGAGGTTGCGTCGAGGCAACGCTACCAGTTGTGCGGGCGTGGCCGTCAGATCACCACTATCCTTGAGTTGGTCCAAAATAACCCAAGGGTTTAGCTGGTTCGCTCTGTAATTAGTTAGGGGTAGAGTGGGAATTAGAATTAGGATAAGTAGAGGGAGACACCCACCTCCCATCCTAACTCAGTCATTTGCTCTTTTGCTTCTAGGGTTTCCTGCTCTCCCTATTCCCTGCTGTAGCAATCTGAGATCCATAGAGAAGAGAACCATACCTCTGTGTTCGTGAGATTTTGAGAAAGTCAGACCGTAATCTCACTATTATAACGTGTGGTAGCCACACGGTTGCAAATTTGTGGTTGTGATTCGCGTTTTGTTCTTGTTCTTCGCGGATTGTTTTTCTCCACGTTTTTCCCATCGATCGATCTCCTTGTTCGTTGCGTCTTTTGCGATTCCGTTTGAACAAAGATGTTCTAGATCGTGAGGCACTTCTTTCTACCGAAGGAATTCTCCTCTAACCTCACGAGCTAGTAGATCGGTCAATTTTCGTTTCGGGTCATGTTTTTCTCCCTTCCCTCGAATTTCTTCGATTCATCGATTTGGAGATAGGTTCGAGCCATCATCTCTTAGAGATAGCTCACTATCCTCCTTGTGACTCCTCTCACCAAGTTTGATCCCTAGAGGATTCGTTTTGGGTGAGATCGAGTAGAATCGGTGGACGAACAACACAGTTTCGGGGTGACTGGACGCACGGTTGAGAGTCCGGTCGACGAATGTCGCGTGTGGATCTTCTTTGAACTGATCAGACGCTCCATTCACTCAGTGACCGGACTCGTCGTTCTCACTGTTCATCTGTTTTGTCTCAGCTGATCGGACGCTCTGTTCACGACCGGACGCTTGTCGTTAGTGAGTCCGGTCAGGAACAGAGAGGTTCCATTTTGGGTTTCGCTCGACCGGACGCGTCCGATGTCTATTGACCAGACGCAGGCTGAGTCCGGTCAGTGCTGTTCTGCGCTATTTCATCAGCGGTTCACTCGTCCGTTGATGGTTTTGGTTTCCGTCTTTTGCGTTGGGTTTCTAGAGTTGTATAGTGTCTCGCTGTGCTTCTTGGAAGCATCCACCCTATCTCAAGGGTCATGGGCACTTGCAAGCTCTAGGGTTTGCTCCTTGGGGTTGATTCTCGGGACAGTGGCGACAAGTTTCTGAAAAGAAATTTGACGCTCCCATTCACCCTCCTCTAGTCGCTTTCTGGTTGCACTCTCGGTCCTTCAATTGGTATCGGAGCGGGTTAAGGATCTTCCACCTTAGCCGGTTCCAGATCCACAGAAGGCAACATGGATCGCGGCGTGGGCAAACCGCCGTTTTTCAATGGGACGAACTATGCGTATTGCAAGATACGCATGTCGGCCTATCTGCAGAGTATTGGTGCTTCCATTTGGGATATTTGCAACTCTGCTGATTACGTGGTCTTGGCTGCTCGTGTGACTGAGCATCAGATCGATGAGCACGATGCCAATAGCCGAGCCTGTAATGCTCTTTTCTCATGCTTGAGCATGACAGAGTTTGATCGCGTTTCTCACCTCGCTACGGCTCGGGAGATTTGGGCTACCCTCATGCGTTTCCATGAGGGAACCACTCAAGTCAAAACCCGTCTCTAGGAGTCGCACAAGCGAGAGTATGAGAACTTTCGACACAGGCCTGGCGAGAGCATAGAGAGTTTATTCGCTCACTTTCAGGTGATTGTCAACAGGATGAGGGTTAACAAAGAGCTGTTGCCTTTCGACGATCATGAGAGAGCTTTGAAGCTTTTGCACACTCTCGATCGGTCGGTGTGGGACTCAAAAATTCAGGCGATCATTGAATCACCTAACTATGAGACCCTCACATGCAACGAGCTCTTCAGTAAGCTCAAGTCCAGTGAGATTGACGTCATGGCGAGGGCTTCTTATGAAAATCCTTCTGGCCCGTCGATGACTTTGCTTTCTGGCTCTTCTGCTAACCCCTCTGGAGGCTTTGCACTCTCTTCTCTTCTTTCTATCACAGAGGAGCAGCTAGAGTTCATGGGGGATGACGAGTTGGCTTTGCTCGCCAACCGGTTCTCGCGGTTCCACAACAACCGCATGAACCATTGCCGCGGAGGAGGACGCTCGGGATGTTATGAGTGCGGCGACCCCAACCACTTCATCGCCAATTGCCCGAAGAAGAACAAGCTGACCTTCGGCAAGGCGGATCATGGGCACAAGTACGACTCCGGCAAGCGCAAGGAGAAGTATGTCCCGACGAAGCACAAGCGGAATGGCGGCTTCAACAAGGAGTACATCAAGACGAAGTACATGGAGAAGGCCCAGACTGAGCAGCGTGCTTTCTTCGCCACGCTCAGCGACATCGACGATTTGGATGACGACTCCGCTTCCTCAAGCGACGACGAGTCCGAGAAGAAGAAGAGAATCGAGGACAAGCTGAACGACCTCTACTTCTTCGCCGACAACGAGGGCTTCTGCACCATGGCCCTCTGCAAGGAGGTCGACGGCGAGCTGGAGGACATCCCTCGAAACGACGACGACGACGATGACACCTCCCAGGTATCTCAGACCCCCGATGAGCTTTCTACTGAGGTCGAGAAACTTACTGCTGCTCTCCTTAGTCAAGACAAGCTACTTAAGCGTGCTGCTAGAGGTTCACGTGTAGGCTTTGCTCACAGTGTTGAGTGTGCTTCATCTTTTGGCAAGATTGGAGAGTCGAGTGGTCTGAACCCATGTGAAAAGCCCAACTCCACCACTACTCCCAAGCTTACCAAGATTCCACCCAAAGAGCCTCTCAAGCCTAACACCAAGGATGGGGTATTTGTTGAACCTCCGAGGGCTCCACCCAAGAAACAATCATGGGCTCCAAAACCAAACCACCTCAAGAACAAGCTAGACACCATGCCACCCATCCAAGAGGAGCTTATGCCACAGAAGGGAAAAGTGATCCATACCCACTATCGTGAGTACCAACAACCCCCTATGAGAGCGGTGAGGTACCATTGTGAGCACTGTGGGAGAGATGGACACTTGAGTGAGTTTTGCTTTCGGCACAAGAGAGAGGCGCGTCATACAAAGGAGATGAACAACACAGACATGTACCATCCTTTCCATGATGTACATGTGTCGAATGTTCAAAGGCGTGCTGCTAGGCCTAGAGGTCCAAAACCTCAAGTTCCTAGGCCTAGGCCGCGAGGAGGTCGTGCCCGGCGGGAGCCTATTGTTGTGGGCTATGGACCCCATGGCGGTGGCTTTATAGTCGAGCGTTTTCCCCCATCGCGTTTTGAGTATCGCGAGGGACGCTCCTCCTTTAGCGGACCACGTTTTCCTCTACGTGGTGATCTCTCTTCCCGTAGGCGTGCTAGGAATGGTTTTTCTGCTAACCGTTCTTTTGAGCAGCCGGGCCAACACTGGTATTCTTCCTACTTCACTAACCCCAGTGTTGGACTGTATGCTCACCCTATGTCTTTTTATTGATGTAGGTAAAACGATTGGAGAACGTTTGGTTGGTGGATTCCGGTTGCTCAAGGCACATGACCGGAAACGCCAAGTGGTTCTCCAGTCTTAGTCCGGTCGCCGGAAAGGAGTTTATCACCTTCGGCGACAATAGCAAAGGTTGAGTGTTGTCTTGTGGGTCGGTGCAAGTTAATGAGCACTTTGTGTTGCGCGATGTTGCTCTTGTTTCTAACTTGCATTTTAACCTTCTTTCTGTTTCGCAACTCTTTGATGATGACTATGAGATTCATTTTAAGCCGAATCTCAGTCGCATTTTGGATCCTCAGGGCAATCTTGTTTGTTTGATTTCGCCCTTTGGGAAAGTCTTTCATGCGAATTTCTCGAAGTCGTTTGGAGTTTCTCATTGTCTTTTGGCTGGACCTTCCTCCTCTGATCTTTGGATGTGGCATAGGAGACTAGGACATTTGAGCTTCGACTTGCTTGCAAGGCTTAGTTCACTTGGCCTAATCCGAGTATTGCCCAAGTTGTGCATGGAGAAGGATCTTGTTTGCCACTCTTGTAGACATGGGAAGATGGTTGCCGCTCCCCACCATCCAGTGACTCAGGTCATGACTAAGCGCCCTGGAGAGCTTTTGCGTATGGACCTTGTTGGTCCGGCTCGGGTGAGCTCGGTTGAGGGGAAGTGGTATGTGCTTGTTGTTGTTGATGACTTTTCGAGATACTCGTGGGTTTTCTTTTTAGCTGAGAAAACTGAGACTTTCTCTTTTGCTCGCAATCTGATTTTGCGTCTTCAGAATGAGTTCCCTTTGAACTCAATGCGAGCTATTAGAAGTGATAATGGTTCCGAGTTCAAAAACTTGGATTTTGAGAAGTTTTGTAACTCTCTGGGTTTAGAGCATCAGTTTTCTTCTCCCTACACACCGCCTCAAAATGGTGTTGTAGAAAGGAAGAATCGGACTCTTCTCCCTACACACCGCCGCAAGCCCGGTTGAGGAGAATCAGACTCCTAGGTGATATTGGGCCGAAGCTATGAGCACTACATGCTACATTTCCAATCGCATTTTTCTCCGAGCTCTCTTGAAAAATACCTCTTATGAGTTGCATTTTGGAAAACAACCCAAAGTGTGTTATTTTAGAGTTTTCGGTTGCCATTGTTTTATACTCAAAAAGGGCAACTTGCACAAGTTTGAGTCTCGTTCTTCTGACGGTGTATTTTTGGGTTATGGCACTCATACTCGTGCATATCGTGTACTTAACCTTGACACTAACCGAGTCATGGAGACATCTGATGTCACCTTCGACGAGACCATGGTTTGTCCTTCTTCTCATTTTGAGCGTGCTGGTGATCATGAGGTTGGCGAGCCTCTTTTTGATGATGAGGAAGATGGTGCTGAAGGGATGGATGACCCAGCACCACGTCCACTTGCTGTGCCACCAAGAGCGGCCTCTACTACCACTCACGGCCCCGACCCTTCTTCTTCGACTACTTGGGGGCCGTGGGATGCACCACCTCGAGCGGTACCTTTTGTACCCGAGGAGGCACCAGCTGCTGTTGAGGGGGAGGCTACTTCAGTTCGGGAGGCGCCACGACACATTCAGCGCCAACACCCGCCTCAACAGATGATCAGCAGCATCGGCGAACGTGTCACTCGGTCTAGGTCACAACAAATCTCTAACTTTGCTCATTCTGCATCTGTTGCTGATTTTGAACCTCGAGATGTTGGATACGCTTTGACGGATCCAGATTGGGTCAATGCCATGCGTGAGGAGCTTGAGAACTTTGAGAGAAATTGGGTTTGGGTTCTTGTTCCTCTACCTCCTGAGTGTCACCCTATTGGGACAAAATGGGTTTTCAAAAACAAACAAGGAGAGGATGGCCATGTTGTGAGAAACAAGGCCAGACTTGTAGCCCAGGGGTTGCCGATACATGGGATTATGCCGAGTCTCTGAGTGATGAGTGATTGTCAACTGGGATGATGCGCATGTTCTTTGGCTTATGTTGTGCAGGTGTCGAGCACGGATACAGTGATCAAAGGCAAGGTGAAGGTCAAGTAGAGACGTGTCGTGCCGATGGACCGAGAGTGGCGAAGGGCGGACGTGAGGCCTGGACTGAGGGACCGGTGGCCCGAGGATCAGCTATGGTGGCTGACAGCCTGGGACAGCGACGAGCGAAGACTTGCGGTCACGGTGTTGCTCGGGTCGAGGACCTGGGACACGTGTCGGTGGACGGGGTGCACGGGCGGTGCATCCCATCTACGGCTCGGTTTGGTGGTTGAGCCACAGAAAAACCACCAAGTGGACGGTTTCTAGGTTTGGGCCTCAAAACGTGGGCGCTGATGGTTTCCGAGTTTGGGCCACAAAACTCAGGCTATGGATGGTTTCCAGGTTTGGGCCTCAAAACCTGGGCGCTGCGGGTTTCTGAGTTTGGGCCACAAAACTCAGGCGATGGTCGGCTGGTTTCCCAGTTTGGGCCTCAAAACCGGGGGTTGGTCGTGAAGGCTGGTTTCCCGGTTTGGGCCACAAAACTGGGGGGGCAAAGTCCAGGAAAAGGACGTGCAGAGCGGTGACGGCACGTGGCGGCAATCGGTGAGGTTGCGTCGAGGCAACGCTACCAGTTGTGCGGGCGTGGCCGTCGGATCACCACCTACCACATGTTGGTCCAGAATAACCCTAGGGTTTAGCTGGTTCGCTCTGTAATTAGTGAGGGGTAGAGTGGGAACTAGAATTAGGATAAGTAGAGGGAGACACCCACCACCCATTCTATCTCGGTCATTTGCTCTTTGCCTTCTAGGTTTTCCTGCTCTCCCAATCCCCTGCTGTAGTAACTGAGATCCGCAGAGAACCATACCTCTGTGTACTGGAGATTTTAAGGAAGTGAGACCGTAATCTCACTGTTTAGCGTGTGGTAGCCACACAGTTGCAGATCGATGACTTGATTCGTGTTTTGTTCATGTTCTTTGCGTTCTTATTTTCTCCGCGATTTTCCCGTCACTCGATCTCCCTCTCTACTGTGTCTTTGCGAAATCCGTTTGAATCAACTTGTTCTTTTTAGTGAGGAGATCATTTCCACCGAAGGAATTCATCTAACTCTTCACAAACAAATAGATCGGGTTGATTTTGTTTTCGTGGCGCTTTTTCATTCATACTCCTCCCCTTTCGATTTCCCGGTGTTTGAGTTGATTTGAGCGGATGACTTCTTGGGGATAGTCTCCTAACTACCTCGTGATCATCTTCTCCAAGTTTGGGAACATGGGATTGAGTTTTGATTCGGATTTGGGAGGATTCGTGAGAGGGGTGACCAAAATCGCCCTCTTTGTTCATCCGCAGACAGTCCGCCACTACTACCTCGGACAGTCCGCGCGTCGAGGTTGGTCAGACCAGTGGCCTGACTCCACGCTGTTGGGCAAGTGTTTTTTGAACCACGGACAGTCCGCCGTTGGGACTCGCGGACAGTCCGGGAGTTGCCCAGGGACTGTTCAGCAGCCTTGCTGTTTCTGGTGTTTGGCCGGCGGACAGTCCGCCAACCCCTCGCGGACAATCCGCAGTAGTGGCGGACAGTCCGGGACTTCAAGTCCGGATAGTCCGGGAATCGGCTGAAGCCTCCGGTTTAGTGCGTTTGCTCTCCCGGCTTTCTCGCTTGGTTTCCGGAGTTCTCGTTTGGCCCTAGAGTTGACCAAGGAACCTCTATAGGTATCTTCGCTACTTGTTAGCATTGGTATTTGAGGATTTCTCGACGTGGCCTTCCATCTACGTTCGGGACTTGGTTTTTGAGGGTCGACCTTGTTGTGGTGCTTTTGTCGATTGATTTGCTATCGCGTTGGGGTGCTCCGCTGTGATCCTAGGGATCATCCACCGTCTTCCAAGGGTCGTGAGCATCACGGTTTCGATCGAAGCTTTTGGGGTTGATTTGTGGGACAAAGGCCAAAGTTTCGAGAGAAATTTTTGAGCTCCCATTCACCCCCCTCTGGTCGCCTTGCTATTGCATTCTCGGTCCTTCAGGGGTATAGTCAGAAGGAGGGGATAGACTATGAGGAGACTTTTGCTCCTGTAGCTCGTTTGGAGGCGATTAGGATACTCTTGGCTTTTGCTGCATCCAAAGGGTTTGAACTTTTTCAAATGGATGTCAAGAGTGCCTTCCTAAACGATTACATAGAAGAGGAGGTGTTTGTGAAACAACCCCCCGGTTTCGAAAATCCCAAGTTTCCAAACCATGTTTTTAATCTTCACAAAGCTTTGTATTGTTTGAAACAAGCCCCTAGATCCTGGTATGATAGGTTGAAAACCTTTTTGCTTGCTAAGGGTTTTAAAATGGGATGTGTGGATAAAACGCTCTTTCTCCTCAAGCAAGGCAATGATACTCTCTTGGTCCAGATCTACATGGATGATATCATTTTTGGTGGTTCTTCTCACGCTTTGGTTGCCATGTTTGCAGATATTATGAGCATGGAGTTTCATATGAGCATGATGGGCGAGTTGACGTTTTTCCTGGGATTGCAAATCAAGCAATCTCGAGAGGGAACATTTGTGCACCAGGTAAGTACACCAAGGACGTATTGAAGAAGTTCGATATGGGTGTGGCCAAGCCTCTTCCAACACCCATGTCGACCATGACGCCCCTGGATGCGGACAAGGATGGAGAAGTTGTGGACCAGAAGGAGTACCGGAGTATGATCGGGTCGTTGCTGTACCTGACGGCGACACGCCCGGACATTCAGTTCGAGGTGTGTCTTTGCGCACGATTTCAATCATCACCGTGCACCTCTCACCGTCAGGCGGTCAAGCGCATTATGAGGTACTTATGCTTCACTCCTGAGTTTGGGATATGGTATTCTGCTTCCTCCACCCTCTTCCTTTGCGGTTATTCTGATGCTGATTTTGCCGGTTGCCGCATTGAGCGCAAGTCCACTTCTGGGACATGTCAGTTTATTGGTTCTTCTCTTGTATCGTGGTCTTCTCGCAAGCAGTCTAGTGTCGCCCAGTCTACCACGGAGGCTGAATATGTTTGCTGCGGCTAGCTGTTGATCCCAGTTGCTTTGGATGATGGCCACTTTGCGTGATTTTGGTCTGAGCTTTTCTCGCGTTCCCTTGCTTTGTGACGGCACGAGCGCTATTAGCGTTGCTATGAACCCCGTGTTGCACTCTAAGACCAAACACATTGATGTGCGCTTTCATTTTCTGCGAGACCACTATGAGAAGGGTGATATCGACCTTTGCCATGTTGATACTCATCATCAGTTGGCTGATATTTTCACCAAGCCTTTGGACCAATCAACTTTTGCTAGGTTGAGAGGTGAGCTTGGTGTGTGTTTCCCCTTTTAGATGGCGGAAACGTTTTGGTTTTTGTATCATAAACTGACTTTGTGTTTTTCAATTGGTATCTTTTCTGCATTTCATTCTGCATATTTACATTCAGAGCTTCAAGTATATAATCCTTAGAATGTGACTATGCTCTGTATAGTGTTTGCTCTGATGCTTTATGATGATGCTTGTAGCTTATGCTCTTTCTGATCACTGATACAAGTTGTTCGCTGAGCTAGTTTCTGAATGGTGAATTTGATTAATGAACATAAAATCTGAAAATGTTCACCATTGAGATATGCAACTAGCATGTGTAGAATGTGTTGAAATCACTTGTGCTTCTCATATATGCTAGGTTGCTATGTCTCTAGTGTGGAGTCATTCACTTGCTTGTTATGTTCATATTCTGCTTTAATTTTGAACCAAGTTAAGTGAATTGGAAAGATCGAGATGGGATTGCTGGTCAGCACATCACAAATTCGAGACTGTTTCTCATTGCACTTTGAGTTAAACTTGAGCTGTGTAGTGTATGACCAAAACTGTTGCTTTAAACTTCTAATTGCTTCTGCATAGGCTTCGCACAATTGAAAAGTTAGGCAATGACAAGCTTTCAACCTCTCGCACTCACATGCTAAAATTTGAACTTGTGTAATTTAACCGCTGCAACTCCGATAAAATTTGAATACACAAGTATATGTTTCATTCTGTAGCATGATGGTTGAACTGTGCTAGGGGTAGTTCACCTTGTATACATGTTTAGCACCTGCTTGACTTCCTGTCTATTCATGCTTAGTGCTATTTTGATGGTGAATACCTTTTTGGCTAACAACTGCTCATTTTGCTCCAATGTTCAGATTTCGTATTTGGTGATCAGTTTGAGCCTTTGCTAGCATTTTGTGCGTATTTTTGAGTCATCAGATCAGCCCTTTGTCGAGCATCTTCATATTCTATCAACTATATTCCTAAAGCTGCTAACTTACATTTTAACTCATATGCATTTGGAAGGGAGATTCTTGAAAGTTCATTTTCAACTAAGGGGGAGATATATTGCAAATCTTGTGCATTCCGAGTTGAACTAAGGGGGAGAGTTCCTGGTTGTGTGCACTATTTGAGGGGGAGTTTGCTCGCTGCTGAGGTTTTGAGCTGGTAATAGTTGGTACGGAGCATTTTTGTAGCTGGTTGTGTTGAGCCTTTGCCTCTATCTTGAGGGACTAGCAACCTTGTGCTTATGCTCTTCAGTTGATATCAAGCTTTCTTTAGTTGGTATTGAGCTTCCTCGCTAGCGGTGTTGAGCCTGTTCTGCCTTTTCTTGAGGGCTAGCTCTGTTTTGCTTGAATTTCAGTTGATCTTTCAATTGGTATCAAGCTTTCTCGCTAGCGGTGTTGAGCCTGTTCTACCTCTTCTTGAGGGCTAGCTTTGCTTTGCTTGGTTGCGTCGAGCCATTGCCCATGTCTTTGGGAACCAAGTTGTTTTGCTCTTTCACTTGACCTTCTTCGGCTTTGTTATGCATTTGGTTTTTTTGGTCGAGTTCTCTCTTCCTCTTCCTTCCTTCCTCTATTCATTATGATTTGTGTTGGTAGTTGACAATGCACTCATCAAGGCGGATACATGGGTGTATGCCGAGTCTCTGAGTGATGAGTGATTGTCAGCTGGGATAATGCGCATGTTCTTTGGCTTGTGTTATGCAGGTGTCAAGCACGGATACAGTGATCGAAGGCAAGGTGAAGGTCAAGTAGAGACGTGCCGTGCCGATGGACCGAGAGTGGCGAAGGGCGGACGTGAGGCTTGGACTGAGGGACTGGTGGCCTGAGGATCAGCTGTGGTGGCTGACAGCCTGGGACAGCGACGAGCCAAGACTTGAGGGCACGGTGTTGCTTGGGTCGAGGACCTTGGGACACGTGTCGGTGGACGGGGTGCACGGGCGGTGCATCCCCTTAACGGCTCGGTTTGGTGGTTGAGCCACAGAAAGACCACCGAGTGGACGGTTTCCAGGTTTGGGCCTCAAAACCTGGGCGCTGATGGTTTCCGAGTTTGGGCCACAAAACTAGGGCTGAGGACGTTTTCCAGGTTTCGGCCTCAAAACCTGGGTGCTGCGAGTTTCTGAGTTTGGGCCACAAAACTCAGGCGATGGACGGCCGGTTTTCCGGTTTGGGCCTCAAAACTGGGGGTTGGTCGTGAAGGCTGGTTTCCCGGTTTGGGGCCTCAAAATCGGGGGCAAAGTCCGGGAAAAGGACAAGCAGAGCGGTGGCGGCACGTGGCGGCAATCGGTGAGGTTGCGTCGAGACAACGCTACCAGTTGTGCGAGCGTGGCCGTCGGATCACCACTATCCTTGAGTTGGTCCAGAATAACCCTAGGGTTTAGCTGGTTCGCTCTGTAATTAGTTAGGGGTAGAGTGGGAATTAGAATTAGGATAAGTAGAGGGAGACACCCACCTCCCATCCTATCTCAGTCATTTGCTCTTTTGCTTCTAGGGTTTCCTGCTCTCCCTATTCCCTGCTGTAGCGAACTCAGATCCATAGAGAAGAGAACCATACCTCTGTGTCCATGAGATTTTGAGGAAGTGAGACCGTAATCTCACTGTTGTAACGTGTGGTAGCCACATGGTTGCAAATTTGTGGTTGTGATTCGCGTTTTGTTCTTGTTCTTCACGGATTGTTTTTCTCCACATTTTTCTCGTCGATCGATCTCCTTGTCCATTGCGTCTTTCGCGATTCTATTTGAACAGAGATGTTCTAGATCGTGAGGCACTTCTTTCTACTGAAGGAATTCTCCACTAACCTCACGAGCTAGTAGATCGGTCGATTTTTGTTTTGGGTCATGTTTTTCTCCCTTCCCCCGAATTTCTCCGATTCATCGATTTGGAGATAGGTTCAACCATGATCTCTTAGAGATAGCTCACTATCCTCCTTGTGACTCCTCTCACCAAGTTTGATCCCTAGAGGATTCGTTTTGGGTGAGATCGAGTAGAATCGGTGGACGAACATCACAGTTTCGGGGTGACCGGACGCATGCATCGTGGTAACCGGACGCACGGTTGAGAGTCCGGTCAATGAATGTCGCGTGTGGATCTTCTCTGAACTGATCGGATGCTCCATTCACTCAGTGACCGGACTCGTCGTTCTAACTGTTCATCTGTTTTGTCTCACTTGATCGGACGCTGTGTTCAAGACCGGACGCTTGTCGTCAGTGAGTCCGGTCAGGAACAGAGTCGTTCCATTTTGGGTTTCGCTCGACCGAACGCGTCCGGTGTCTATTGACCGGACGCAGGCTAAGTCCGGTTAGTGCTGTTCTGCGCTGTTTTGTCCGCAGTTCACTCGTCCATTGACGGTTTTGGTTTCTGTCTTTTGCGTTGGGTTTCTAGAGTTGTATAGTGTCTCGATGTGCTTCTTGGACACTTGCAAGCTCTAGGGTTTGCTCCTTGGGGTTGATTCTCGGGACAGGGGCGACAAGTTTCTGAAAAGAAATTTGAAGCTCCCATTCACCCCCCCTCTGGTCGCTTTCTGGTTGCACTCTCGGTCCTTCACAGGATAGCCTTACAGTTTGGCTGGTTCGCTCTGTAAATAACTAGGGGTAGGTGGGAACTAGAATTAGGATAAGTAGAGGGAGACACCCACCTCCCATCCTATCTCAGTCATTTGCTCTTTGCCTTCTAGGTTTACCTGCTCTCCCAATCCCCTGCTGTAGCAACTGAGATCCGCAGAGAACCATACCTCTGTGTACTAGAGATTTTGAGGAAGTGAGACCATAATCTCACCGTTGTAGCGTGTGGTAGCCACACGGTTGCAGATCGATGTGTTGATTCACGTTTTGTTCGTGTTCTTCTCGTTCTTCGTTTCTTCGTGATTTTCCCGTCACTCGATCTGTCTCTCTATTGTGTCTTTTCGAAATCCGTTTGAATCAACTTGTTCTTTATAGTGAGGAGATCATTTCCACCGAAGGAATTCATCTAACTCCTCATGAACAAGTAGATCAGGTTGATTTCGTTTTTGTGGCACTTTTTTGTTCATACTCCTTCCCTTTTGATTTACCGGTGATTGAGTTGATTTGAGCGAATGATTTCTTGGGGATAGTCTCCCAACTACCTCGTGATCATCCACTCCAAGTTTGGGAACAAGGGATTGTGGTTTGATTCGGGTTTGAGAGGATTTGTCTGAAGGGCGACCAAAATCACCCTCACTGGGCACTCGCGAACAGTCCGCCGTTGTGCCCACGGACAGTCCGCGCATCGGGGACGAGCCGGACCAGTGGTTGTGTTCCTCGGGTGTTTTGCTTGTGAGTGACCGGTGGACAGTCCGCAGTACACGGTCGCGGACTATCCGGGAAGAGTCCAGGGGACTTCAGCAGCAGTGCTGTTTCGGGGATTTTGCCGGCGGACAGTCCGCCATCCCCTTGCGGAGAGTCCGCGGTTGAGCCGGACAGTCCGGGACTGTACTGGCGGACAGTCCGGGAACTCGCTGAGTGTTGCGTTTTTAGTGCGTTTGCTCTCCCGACTTTTCCGCTTGGTTTCCGGACTTCTCGTTTGCCCCTATTGTTCACCTAGGAACCTCTCTAGGTATCTTTGCTACTTGTTAGCATCAGTATTTAGGGATTTCTCGACGTAGGCTTCAATCTATGTTCGGGACCAGGTTTTAGAGGTCAAACTTGTACCGGTACATTTGGCATTTGGTTTGCTATCGCTTGGTGGTGCCTCGCTGTGATCCTAGGGATCATCCACCCTCTTCCAAGGGTCGTGGGCATCACGGTTTTGGTCGAAGCTCTTAGGGGTTGATTTTAGGGACGAAGGCCAAAGTTTCGAGAGAAATTTTTGAGCTCCCATTCACGCCCCCTCTAGTCGCCTTGGTTTTGCATTCTCGGTCCTTTAGCAGGGGAACATGTCGGTCATGCAATATGTGGACAAGTTTAATCATTTATCTCAATATTCCCCTGAGCATGTCAATACGGATCGTAGGAAGAGGGACTGTTTTATGAGAGGGTTGAATACCAAGATTCAAACCATGATGACTGCCTATCTCAACAATACCTATCATGAGACGGTCAATATGGCTATTGCTTTGGAAGAGAAGTATCGGCAACACAAGGAGGCCATGAAGAAAAAGGTTATGCCGTCAGGGTTCGCTGGTGGAATGCAGAAACGCCAAAGGATTGTATACCATCCGGTTAACCAGCCCCATCCTCCTTTTCGTCAACCACAGTTCTAGCCCAGGCAGCTGCCATTTGTCAAGCCTGCTGCACCTCTGACATATCCATGTCAGCCGAATGCTCCAGGCATTCGTACCCCAGCACCACCAGGCCACAATTACCCATGTTTTACCTATGGAAAGCCGGGACATTTCTCCAGGGATTGCCCTTATCCGAAGCAGAATGCCCCCAACTTTCAGAGGGCTCTAGAAATTCAATTGCCACAAAATCAGAACAGGGGCCTTGCTCAGAATCCTCAAAAGGGGAAGGTGGAAACGAAAACCGGCCGAGTTTTTCACACCCAGGTGGGAGCACTGCCTGAAGGAGAGCCCGTGATGATGGATATGTTTTCTGTTGCCAACCATCCCACATTCTTGCTTTTTGATTCAGGTGCATCCCATACCTTTATCAATTGGGCTTTTTTGGTAAAGTATGATTTACCTATTAAGAAAACAAAAGAAGACTATATTATCTAGTCGCCTCGGGGAAATTTATGTACCAAGGAAATGGTATATCAGGTGCCGGTAGAAATGGGTGGGTATACCTTTACAACAAATATGATAATATTGAAGGGTCAAGATATTGATGTCATTCTAAGCATGAATTGGTTACATCAGCGAGGTGCCATCATAGACACCTTACATAGAACTGAACGACCGAGAACTCTACTAGAAGGTGACCAGAGGGGGGGTGAATGAGAGCTTTAAATTTCTTTTCAAAAACTTTTAGCCTTTGTCCTGCAAATCAACCCCAAGAGCAAACCTAGAGCTTGTCAGTGTCCATGACCCTAGATGTAGGGTGGATGCTTCCTAGAAGCACAGCGAGACACTACACAAGTCTAGAAAACCACCGCAAAAACCCAAAATCAAATCCAAAGTCGGACGAGCAAATAGCGAATGAAACAGTGCAAAACCTCCAGCATCAAACGCTGGCCTGCGTCCGATGTCCAGGCACCGGACGTGTCCGATGCAAAATACACTGTTCTGGAACCTCACTGCATAGTCATCGGACACAGCAACAGTGTACCCTCAGGGTCCGATGCTCAAACCCCGGACGCGTCCGATGGTTAGCGTTCGATGCTCCGTCAAAAACGCTGTTCTTTGACACGTTGCACCTGAGCGTCCGATGTGATGAACTCAACGTCTGATGGCCCCTTGTCTAGCGTCCGATGCCCTCGAAACTGTAGTGTTCTTCCGCGGATTCAACCCGATCTCCTCCGAATCAAAATCTCTATGGCTCAGACTTGGTATGAGGAGTTCTAAGGATGTTAGTGAGCTATCCCTAAGAGATCATGGCTCGAACCTAACTCCAAATTGGTGAATCGGAAGAAATTAAGGGCAAAGGAGAGAAAATCGATCCAAACACTAAAACCAACGGATCTGCTTGTTCGTGAGGACAGAGTCTGAAGGACCGCGAAGCAACCAGAAAGCGACCAGAGGGGGGGTGAATGGGAGCTTCAAATTTTCCTTTCGGAAACTTGTCACCACTATCCCAAGAATCAACTCCAAAAGCAAACTCTAGAGCTTGATAGTGTCCACGACCCTAGATGTAGGGTGGATGCTTCCAAGAAGCACAACGAGACACTATACAATTCTACAAACTCAACGCAATAGGCGGAAACCAAATCCGACAACGGACGAACAAATTGCGAATGGAAACGCGCAAACCCTCACTGACCGGACTCTGAAGAGGGTCCGGTCAGGTTGGATCGGACGCGTCCGGTCAGCTCAAGAGCTATCTGGGAGCTCTCTGAGTTGGACCGGACTCACAGTGAGGAGCGTCCGGTCACAACCCTGTAGCGTCCGGTCAGGCACAAACAAAGCCGTGAACAGTAGAAGAGTTGCGTCCGGTCGTTCACGGGAACCAGCGTTCGGTCACGAGCATCCGGTCAAGTCGCGAGAAACACAGTAAAGACGTTCAACGACCGGACTCCGGGGGTGCGTCCGGTCAGCCCGACCCAAGCGTCCGGTCACCCCGAAAGTCTACTGTTCGTCCACTGATTTGGCTCAATCTCACCCAAAACAAACACTCTAGGGATAAAACTTGGTGAGAGGAGTCACAAGGAAGATAGTGAGCTATCTCTAAGAGATCATGGCTCGAACCTATCTCCAAATCAATGAATCGAAGAAATTCGGGGGAAGGTAGAAAAGCTTGACCCGAAATCAAAATCGATCGATCTCCTAGACCGTGAAGTTAGAGGTGAATTCCTTCGGTGGAAAGAAGTGCCTCACGATCTAGAACAACTTGGTTTAAACGGATTTGCAAACGAAGAACCGAGCAAAGAGATCAAGCGACGGGAAAAACGTGGAGAAAAAGGATTCCGCGAAGAACACGAACGAAACGCGAATCACAACCACGAATTGCAACTGTGTGGCTAGCACACGCTACAACAGTGAGGTTACGGCCTCACTTCCTCAAAATCACATGAACACAGAGGTATTGTTCTCTTCTCTGTGGATCTCAGGTTCGCTACAGCAGGGGAGAGGGAGAGCAGGAAAACCTAGAAGCAAAAGAGCAAATGACTGAGATATTTGGGGAGGAGGGTGTCTCCCCCTACTTAACCTATTCCTAATTCCTACTCTATTCCTATTCTACCCCTCTCTACTTACAGAGCGAACCAGCTAAACCCTAAGGTTATTCTGGACCAACTCGGTGGTAGGTAGATCCGACGGCCACACCCGCACAACTCGTAGCGTTGCCTTGACGCAACCTCCCGATTGCCCCCACGTGCCGCCACCGCTCCGCGTCCTTTTCCTGGACGTCGCACCCCCGGTTTTTAGGCCCAAACTGGGAAACCAGCCCACCAGCTCTGAGTTTTGAGGCCCAAACCCAGCAAACCCGCAGCGCCCAGGTTTTGAGGCCCAAACCTGGAAACCGTCCTCGACACCTGCACAACACAAGCCAAAGAACATGCGCATCATCCCAGTTGACAATCACTCATCACTCAGAGACTCGGCATACACCCATGTATCCGCAATCTCCCCCTTGATGAGTGCATTGCCAACTACCAACACAAAACATAATGGAAGTACAAGAAGGAAGGAGAAGAAGAGAAAAAACTCAACCAAATGACCCAAAAGCATAGCAAAGCCGAAGAAGGTCAAGTGGAAAGAGCAAAACAACTTGGTCCCCAAAGACATGGGCAACGGCTCGACGCGACCAAGCAAAGCAAAGCTAGCCCTCAAGTAGAGGTAGAACAGGCTCAACACCGCTAGCAAATACCAATTGAAAATATCAAAGCAAAATGCTAGTCCCTCAAGATAGAGGCACAAAGGCTCAACACAACTAGCAAAGAAGCTCGATACCAATGCCTTACGGCCAACAGGAAGCAGCAAGAAACTCCCCCTCGAATAGTGCAAACAACCAGGAAAACTCCCCCTTAGTTCAAATGGATGGTAATGATTTGCAATTTCTCCCCCTTAGTTGAAAATGCACCATCAAGCAAAAAGAGCCGAAAGCAATGTTCTCCCCCTCAGAAACTGCACCATCAAGGGTGCCAACCAGAGAAGTTCTCACAAGAGAAGTTCTCCCCCTTCCAAAATGCATATGAGTCAAAATGCAAGTTAGCAGCTTCTGGAATAGAGTCAAGAGAATGCAAAGATGCTCTAAACAGTATAGCTCCAACGACTCACTAGAAAGCATAAAAGCTGGCAAAGGCTCAAACTGATCACCAAATATGAACTATGAACGTATGAGCAGAGTGAGCAGTTTTTAGCCAAAAAGGTATTCACCATCAAAATAACACTACATATGTATAGACAGGAAAACAGCAGGTGCTAATCATGTATACAAGGTGAACTACCCCTAACAAAGTTCAAACATCATGCTATAGAATGAAGCATACACTTGTGATTTCAGTTTTAAATCGGAGTTGCAGCAGTGAAATGACACATGTTCAGAATTTTAGCAGATGTTTGCGAGAGGTTGACAGCTTGTCATTGCCTAACTTATCAACCGAGCGAAGCCTATGCAAAATGCAATCAGAAGCTTAAAGCGTCGGTTTCGGTCATACACTACACGGCTCGAGTTTAACTCAAATGTGCAATGAGAAACAGTCTCGATACCGTGATGTGTTGACATGCAGTCCCATCTCGATCTTTTCAGTTCACTAAAGCTTGGTTCAATTTTATTGACAAGATTATGAACAAACCAAGCAAGTGAGAGACTCAGAACTAGACACATAGCAACCTAGCATAGATGAAAAGCACGAGTGAACTCAACACATCTTACACGTGCTAGTTGCATATCTTAATGGTGAACATTTTTAATTTCAAGTTTGTTAAGCAACTTTACCATTCAAAAATTAGCTCAGCTCACAACACGTACTAGTGATCAGAAAGAGCATAAGCTACAAGCTTCATCATAAGCATCGGAGCATACTACATAGAGCATAGTTACATTCTAATGAGTATATAAATGAAGCTCAGAATGTAAATGCGTATGCTAAAATGCAAAAGGAAACAAAAGCAAACGAAAAAGAGTCAGTCTATTATACAAGAACCAAAAATGTTTCCCCAATTTAAAAGGGAAAACACACACCAAGCTCACCTCTCAACCGATTAAAAGTTGATTGGTCCAAAGGCTTGGTGAAAATATCAGCCAACTGATGACGAGTATCGACATGGCAAAGGTCGATATCACCCTTCTCATAGTGGTCTCGCAGAAAATGAAAGCGCACATCAATGTGTTTGGTCTTCGAGTGCAGCACGGGGTTCTTAGCAACGCTAATCGCACTCGTGTTGTCACAAAGCAAAGGAACACGGGAAAAGCTCAGACCAAAATAACATAAAGTGGCCACCATCCAGAGTAACTGGGAACAGCAGCTAGCCGCAGCAACATACTCAGCCTCCGTGGTAGACTGGGCGACACTAGACTGCTTGCGAGAAGACCACGATACAAGAGAAGAACCAATAAACTGGCAAGTCCCAGAAGTGGACTTGCGATCAATACAGCAACCAGCAAAATCGGCATCGGAATAACCGCAAAGCGAGAGGGTGGAGGAAGCAGAATACCAAATCCAAAATTCTGGAGTCAAGGATAAGTACCTCATTATGCGCTTGACCGCCTGACGGTGAGAAGTGTGCGACGACTACTGAAATCGTGCGCACAGACACACCGCGAACTGGATGTCCGGGCGTGTCGCCGTCAGATACAGCAGCGACCCGATCATACTCCGGTACTCCTTCTGGTCCACTGCTTCTCCCTCCTTGTCCGCATCCAGGGCCGTCGTGGTCGCCATGGGTGTTGGAAGAGGCTTGGCCTCACCCATGTCAAATTTCTTCAAAATGTCCCGAGTGTACTTGCCCTGGTGCACGAACGTCCCTTCCCGGGATTGCTTGATTTGCAACCCGAGGAAAAACGTCAACTCGCCCATCATGCTCATCTCAAACTCCCTGCTCATAGTATCTGCAAACTTGGCAACCAAAGCGTGAGAAGAACCACCGAAAATGATATCATCCACATAAATTTGGACCAAGAGAATATCAGTGCCTTGCTTGAGGAGAAAGAGCGTTTTGTCTACACATCCCATTTTAAAACCCTTAGCAAGCAAAAAGGTTTTCAACCTATCATACTAGGCTCTAGGGGCTTGTTTCAAACCATACAAAGCTTTGTGGAGTTTAAAGACTTGGTTTGGAAACATGGGATTTTCGAAACCGGGGGGTTGTCTAACATACACCTCCTCTTCTATATAGCCGTTTAAGAAGGCACTCTTGACATCCATTTGAAAAAGTTTGAAACCTTTGGATGCAGCAAAAGCCAAGAATATCCTAATAGCCTCCAAACGTGCTACGGGAGCAAATGTCTCCTCATAGTCGATCCCCTCCTTCTGACTATGTCCCTGGGCTACGAGTCTGGCCTTGTTTCTCACAACATGGCCATCTTCTCCCTGTTTGTTTTTGAAAACCCATTTTGTCCCAATTGGATGACACTCAGAAGGTGGAGACACTAGAACCCAAACCCGATTTCTCTCAAAGTTCTCAAGCTCCTCATGCATGGCATTGACCCAATCCGGATCCATCAAGGCGTGTCCAACATCCCGGGGTTCAAAATCAGCAACAAATGCAGAATGAGCAAAGTGAGAGATTTGCCTTGACCGGGTGATGCGTTCGTCGATGCTGCTGATCATCTGCTGAGGTGGGTGCTGGCGCTGAGTGTGTCGTGGCGCCTCCCTTGCCGAAGTGGCCTCCCCCTCAACAGCAGCTGGTGCCTCCTCGGGTACAAAGGGTACCGCTCGAGGTGGCGTGTCCCATGGCCCCCAGGAAGAAGAGGTGTCGGGGCCGTGAGTTGTCGTAGAAGCCGTTCTTGGCGGCACAGCAGGTGGAGGAGGTACTGGGTCATCTATCCCTTCTGCACCTTCTTCTACATCATCGAAAAGAGGCTCGCCAACCTCATGATCACCTGCACGCTCAAAACGAGAGGAAGGACAAACCATGGTCTCATCGAAGGTGACATCTGATGTCTCCATGACTCGGTTAGTGTCAAGGTTAAGTACATGATAAGCACGAGTATGAGCGCCATAACCCAAAAACACACCGTCAGAAGAACGAGACTCAAATTTGTCCAAGTTGCCCTTTTTGAGTATAAAACAGTGGCAACCAAAAACTCAAAAATAACTCACCTTGGGCAGTTTTCCAAAATGCAACTCATAAGAAGTCTTTTTCAAGAAAGCTCGGAGAAAAATGCGATTGGAAATGTAGCATGCAGTGCTCATGGCTTCGGCCCAATATCGCCTAGGAGTCCTATGCTCATCGAGCATCGTCCTGGCCATCTCTACAAGGGTCCGATTCTTCCTCTCCACAACACCATTTTGGGGCGGTGTGTAGGGAGAAGAAAATTGATGCTCTAAACTCAAAGAGTTACAAAACTTCTCAAAATCCGAATTCTTGAATTCGGAACCATTATCACTCCTAATAGCTCGCATCGAGTTCAAAGGGAACTCGTTCTGAAGGCGCAAAATCAGATTGCGAGCGAAGGAGAAAGTCTCGGTCTTCTCAGCTAAAAAGAAGACCCACGAATATCTCGAAAAGTCATCAACAACAACAAGCACATACCACTTCCCCCCAACCGAGCTCACCCGAGCCGGAACAACAAGGTCCATGTGCAAAAGCTCTCTAGGGTGCTTGGTCATGACCTGAGTCACTAGATGGTGGGGAGCGGCAACAATCTTCCTGTGTCTACAAGAGTGGAAAACAAGATCCTTCTCCATAGATAACTTGGGCAATCCTCGGATTAGACCAAGTGAACTAAGCCTTGCAAGCAAGTCGAAGCTCAAATGTCCAAGTCTCCTATGCCACTTCCAAAGATCAGAAGAGGAAGGTCCAGCCACAAGACAACGAGAAATGCCAAAAGACTCTGAGAAATCCGCACGAAAGACATTCCCAAAGGGCAAATCACACAAACAAGATTGCCCTGAGGGTCCAAAATACGACTGAGATTCGGTTTAAAACAAATCTCATAGTCGTCGTCGAAAAGTTGCGAAACAGAAAGAAGGTTAAAATGCAAGTTAGAAACAAGAGAAACATCGCGGAACACAAAGTGCTCATTAACTCGCACAGACCCACGAGACAGCACCTTACCTTTGCTGTTGTCGCCGAAGGTAATATACTCCTTTCCTGTGATCGGACTAAGACTGGAGAACCACTTGGCATTTCCGGTCATGTGCCTCGAACACCCGGAATCCACCAACCAAACGTTCTCCAATCGTTTTACCTACATCAATAAAAAGACATAGGGTGAGCATACGGCCCAACACTGGGGTTAGTGAAGTAAGGGGAAGACTAGTGTTGGGCCGGCTGCTCAAAAGAGCAGTTAGCGAAAAAACCATTCCTAGCACACCTACGAAGGAAACGATCACCACATTTAGAAGAACGTGGTCCGCTAAGGGAGGAGCGTCCATCGCGATACTCAACATGCGGTGGGGGAAAACGCTCAACTACAAAGCCACCGCCACGGGGTCCATAACCTACAACAGCAGGCTCCCGCCGGGCACGCTCTCTACGAGGCCTAGGCCTAGGAACTTGAGACATTGCACCTCTAGGCCTAGCATCTCCCCTCGGAGCTTTCCTCTGCCTAGGCCTGGGAACTTGAGGTTCTGGACCCCTGGGCCTAGCAGCACGTCTCTGAACATTTGGCTCATGTACATCATGGAGAGGATGATACATGTCCACATTGTTCATCTCCTTAGCACGGCGCGCCTCTCTCTTGCGCCGAAAGCAGAACTCACTCAAGTGTCCATCTCTCCCACAATTCTCACAATGGTACCTCACCGCTCTCAATGGGGGTTGTTGGTACTCACGGTTGTGGGTGTGGATCACTTTGCCCTTCTGTGGCAAACACTCCTCCTGGATAGGTGGCATCGTATCAAGCTTGTTCTTTAAGTGATTTGGTTTGGGATACCACACTTGGTTTTTGGGTGGAGCTCTCGGAGGTTCTTCAAACACTCCATCCTTGGTGTTAGGCTTGAGGGGCTCTTTGGGTGGAAGCTTGGTAAGTTTGGGAGTAGTGGTGGAGTTGGGCTTCTCACTCGGGTTCAAACCACTCGACTCTCCAATCTTCCCAAAAGCAGAAAGATCCACACCCAGAGCAAAACCTACACCAGGACCTCTAGCAGCTCACTTGAATTGGGAGATCATCATCCCGAGCTGTGGCTCACCACAAGACACCCATGACAAGATGGTCCGAAGGTATGTGTTTTCCTCCTCGGTTTGCATCTTGTCTTGATTCACATTGGCAATCTCCATCTCCAAACCCTCACACAAAGCGCACCTAGTCACACAAGTGCTATCCGAGCTGGCCTCCTCAAGAGACACAATCTTGACAATCTTCTCTGCCAACTCGGATTGCAAGACAGGACAAGTCTTGCACTCACCCAACAGCGAGGGTCTAGCCTTTAGCTCATGCACCTCTCCTACCAACGCAACATACTTGCTTCTCAAAGTGAGAAGGTCAGTCATGTGCGTGGTGCACATATCACACTCCTCCTCATCAGTAACGACCACGGTGGACTTGACAGAATCAAGCTCCTTCACCGTATCCTCCCACTTCTGCCTAAACTCCTTGCGCTCTCTAGCGGCTCGCCTAAGCAACTTATCTTGAATAAGGAGCACGGCAGTAAGTTTCTTGACCTCAGTGGAAAGCTCGTCGTGGGTCAGAGATACCTGGGAGGCGTCGTCGTCGTCGTCATCCCGAGGGGAGTTCACCAGCTCGCCGTCGACCTCCTTGCCGAGGGCCATGGTGCAGAGGCCGTCGTCGTCGGCGAAGAAGCAGAGGCCATTCAGCTTGTCCTCGATCCTCTTCTTCTTCTCGGACTCATCGTCGCTTGAGCAAGCGGAGTCGTCATCCGAGCCGTTGATGTCGCTGAGTGTGGCGAAGAACGCACGCTGCTCAGCCTGGGCCTTCTCCAAGTACTTCTTCTTGATGTACTCCTTATTGAAGCGCCCCTTCGCTTGTGCCTCGCGGGGACGTACTTCTCCTTGCGCTTGCCAGAGTCGTACTTGTGCCCATGGTCACCCTTCCCAGATGAGTTCTTCTTCTTGGGGCAGTTGGCGATGAAGTGGTCGGGGTCACCGCACTCATAGCATCCTGAGGGTCCTCCTCCACGGCTATGGTTCATGCGGTTGTTGTGGAACCGCGAGAACCGGTTGGCGAGCATTGCCAACTCGTCATCCCCCAAAGACTCCAGCTGGTCCTCTATGACAGAAAAGAGAGACGAAAGAGCAAAGCCTCCAGAGGGGTCAGCAGAAGAGCCAGAAACCAAAGCCATCGACGGGCCAGAAGGATTTTCATAAGAAGCCCTCGCCATGGCATCAATCTCACTGGACTTTAGCTTAGTGAAGAGCTCGTCACACGTGAGGGTCTCATAGTTAGGTGATTCGATGATCGCCTGAACCTTGGAATCCAACACCGACCGATCAAGAGTATGGAGTAGCTTCAAAGCTCTCTCATGATCATTGAAAGGCAACAGCTCCTTGTTAGCCCTCATCCTGTTCACAATCAACTGAAAGCGAGCGAATAAACTTTCTATGCTCTTGCCAGGCATGTGTCAAAAGTTCTCATACTCTCGCTTGAACGACTCGTAGAGTCGGGTTTTGACTTGAGAGGTTCCCTCATGAAAGCACATGAGGGTAGCCCAAATCTCCAGAGCCGCAGCGAGGTGAGAAACACGATCAAACTCACTCAAGCTCAAACATGAGAAAAGAGCATTACGTGCTCGGCTATTGGCATCGTGCTCATCGATCTGATGCTGAGTCACACGAGCAGCTAAGACAACGTAATCGACAGAGCTACAAATATCCCAGATGGAAGCACCCAAAGTCTGCAGATAGGCCGACATGCGTATCTTCCAATACGCATAGTTCGTCCCATCGAAAAACGGCGGTTTGCCCACGCCGCGATCCATGTCGCCTTCTGTGGATCTGGAACCGGTTAAGGTGGAAGATCCTTAACCGGCTCCGATACCAATTGAAGGACCGAGAAGCAACCAGAAAGCGACCAGAGGGGGGGGTGAATTGTGGCTTCAAATTTTCCTTTCGAAAACTTGTCACCACAGTCCCAAGAATCAACCCCAAAAGCAAACTCTAGAGCTTGATAGTGTCCACGACCCTAGATGTATGGTGGATGCTTCCAAGAAGCATAGACACTATACAATTCTAGAAACTCAACGCAACAGGCGGAAACCAAATCTGACAACGGACGAACAAACTGCGAACAGAAACGCGCAAACCTTCACTGACCGGACTCTGAAGAGCGTCCGGTCAGGTTGGATCGGACGCGTCCGGTCAGCTCAAGAGCGATCTGGGAGCTCTCTGAGTTGGACCGGACTCACAGTGAGGAGCGTCCGGTCAAAACCCTGTAGCGTCCGGTCACAACCCTGTAGCGTCCGGTCAGGCACAAACAAAGCCGTGAACAGTAGAAGAGTTGCGTCCGCTCGTTCACGGGAACCAACGTCCGGTCACGAGCGTCCGGTCAAGTCGCGAGAAACACAGTAAAGACGTTCAACGACCGGACTCCGGGGGTGCGTCCGGTCAGCCCGACCCAAGCGTCCGGTCACCCCAAAAGTCTACTGTTTGTCCACCGATTTGGCTCAATCTCACCCAAAACAAATTCTCTAGGGATAAAACTTGGCGAGAGAAGTCACAAGGAAGATAGTGAGCTATCTCTAAGAGATCATGGCTCGAACCTATCTCCAAATCGATGAATCGAAGAAATTCGGGGGAAGGTAGAAAAGCTTGACCCGAAATCAAAATCGATCGATCTCCTAGACTGTGAAGTTAGAGGTGAATTCCTTCGGTGGAAAGAAGTGCCTCACGATCTAGAACAACTTGGTTCAAACGGATTTGCAAACAAAGAAACGAGCAAAGAGATCAAGCGACGGGAAAAACATGGAGAAAAAGGATTCCGCGAAGAACACGAACGAAACGCGAATCACAACCACGAATTGCAACTGTGTGGCTAACACACGCTACACCAGTGAGGTTACGGCCTCACTTCCTCAAAATCTCATGAACACAAACGTATTGTTCTCTTCTCTGTGGATCTCAGGTTCGCTACAGCAGGGGAGAGGGAGAGCAGAAAACCTAGAAGCAAAAGAGCAAATGACTGAGATATTTGGGGAGGAGGGTGTCTCCCCCTACTTAACCTATTCCTAATTCCTACTCTATTCCTATTCTACCCCTCTCTACTTACAGAGCGAACCAGCTAAACCCTAAGGTTATTCTGGACCAACTCGGTGGTAGGTAGATCCGACGGCCACGCCCGCACAACTCGTAGCGTTGCCTCGACGCAACTTCCCGATTGCCGCCACGTGCCGCCACCGCTCCGCGTCCTTTTCCTGGACGTCGCACCCCCGGTTTTGAGGCCCAAACTGGGAAACCAGCCTTCACAGCCAACCCCCGGTTTTGAGGCCCAAACCGGGAAACCAGCCCACCAGCGTCTGAGTTTTGAGGCCCAAACCTGGAAACCGTGCTCAGCCCGAGTTTTGTGGCCAAACTCGGAAACCGTCCGCACTCAGGTTTTGAGGCCCAAACCTAGAAACCGTCCACCCGATGGTTTTTCTCTGGCTCTACCACCAAACCAACGCCGTAGTGGGGATGCACCGCCCGTGCACCCCATCCACCGACACATGTCCCCAAGTCCACGACTTAGGCAACACATGACCGCAAGTCTTCGCTCGTCTCTGTCCCAGGCTGCCAGCCACCACAGCTGATCCTCGGGCCACCGGTCCCTCAGTCTAGCCTCACGTCCGCCCTTCGCCACTCTCGGTCCATCGGCACGGCACGTCTCTACTTGACCTTCACCTTGCCTCTGATCACTGTATCCGTGCTCGACACCTGCACAACACAAGCCAAATAACATGCGCATCATCCCAGTTGACAATCACTCATCACTCAGAGACTCGGCATACACCCATGTATCCGCAGAGTCAAATTCCTTCGGTGGAAACAATCCCCTTACGACAAAGAGCAAGTTGATTCAAACGGTTTTCCAAACAGAGCAACGTGGAGAGTGATCGATCGACGGGAAACTTGAGGAGAAAAGCAAAACACGAAGAACAACACAAGAACACGAATTACAACCTTAATTGTCAGCCGAAATTCGTGCCCACAAGGAGACAACGGGAATCTTGTCCCGTTTCCGCAAAATCCAAAAACATAGAGGTATGACTAAACCGTCTCTGCGGATCTCAGTTGCTACAGCAGGGATGTGGGAGAGCAGGAAACCCTAGAACGAAAATAGCAATGGCTGAGATGGTCTGGAGGGAGGTGTGGCCTCTCCTTATATAGCCTAATACAATCATTTCCCTTCTACCCTTACAACTAATGAGCGAGCAGGCTAACCCTAAGGGTATTCCTGACCAACTTGAGGTTGATGTTGATCCGACGGCCACGCCCACACATCGGGTAACTTCGCCTCGATGCGACCTCGCCGGATGCCGCCACGTGCCACCACTGCGCCACTCGTCCTTTTTACGGACCTCCCCCCGGTTTTGAGGCCAAAACCGGGAAACCTGGGCCATCCCACGGTTTTGAGGACGAAACCAGGAAACCCGTCGTCCGTCACCTGAGTTTTGTGGCCCAAACTCAAAAACCCGCCAGCGCCCAGGTTTTGAGGCCCAAACCTAGAAACCGTCCACTCGGTGGTTTTTCTGTGGCTTAACCATGAAACCGACGCCGTAGAGGGATGCACCGCCCGTGCACCCCGTCCACCCGCAAGTCTTCACTTGTCGCTGTCCCAGGCTGCCAGCCACCACGACCGATCCTCAGGCCACCGGTCCGTCAATCCAAGCCTCACGTCCGTCCTTCATCGCTCTGGGTCCATCAGCACGGCACGTCTCTACTTGAACTTCACCTTGCCTTTGATCACCGTATACGAGCTCAACACCTGCACAACACAAGCCAAAGAACATGCGCATCATACCAGTTGACAATCACTCATCATCTAAAGATCCGGCATACACCCATGTATCGCAATCTCCCTTTGATGAGTGCATTGTCAACTACCAACACGTAAATCATATGAAGGTAGAAGAAAGAAGGAAGAAGAAGTAAACAAACTTAACCAATCGACCAAACGCGAAGCAAAGCCAGAAGAAGTCGAAATGGAATGAGCGAGACAACTTGGTTCCCAAAGACATGGGCAATGGCTCGACGCAACCAAGCAAAGGAAAGCTAGACCTCAAGAAGAGGTAGAATAGGCTCAACACCACTAGCAAGAAGGTAGTCGGAGCAAAAGAGACAAAGACAAGCTAGTCCCTCCAGAAAGAGGCAAAGGCTCAACACAACTAGCAGAACCGCTCCAAACCAATTGAAAAACTGAAGGACCGAGAAAGCACTAGCAAGGCGACCAGAGGGGGGGTGAATGGGAGCTCAAAAATTTCTCTCGAAACTTTGGCCAATTGTCCCAAAATCAACCCCAAGAAGCTACGACCGAAACCGTGATGCCCACGACCCTTGGAAGAGGGTGGATGATCCATAGGATCATAGCGAGGCACCACAAAGCGATAGCAAACCAAATGGCAAAAGCACCGGAGCAAGTTCGTCCCTCAAAAACCAAGTCCCGAACGTAGATAGACGACTACGTCGAGAAATCCCTGAATACCTATGCTAACAAGTAGCAAAGATACCTAGAGAGGTTCCTTGGTCAACTCTAGGGCCAAACGAGAAGTCCGGAAACCAAGCGAAGAAGCCGGGAGAGCAAACGCACTAAAATGCAACCTTCAGGCAAGTCCTGGACTGTCCGGCCTTGGGGTCCCGGACTGTCCGCCCCTACTGAGGACTGTCCGCGACTTGGTGGCGTACTGTCCGCCGGCCGAATGGACCAAACAGCAATGTTGCTGGAAGTCCCGTGGTTAGCTCCCGGACTGTCCGCGAGTTAGACCGGCGGACTGTCCGCAGGTCACTCCGGACCAAAGTGCCCGAGCCGCGCATCCACTGAACAGGCTGGAGCCCGACGCGCGGACTGTCCGTGCCTCCAACGGCGAACAGGCCCAAACCGGGAAACCAGCCTTCACGATCAACCACCGGTTTTGAGGCCCAAACCGAGAAACCAGCCCACCAACGCCTGAGTTTTGTGGCCCAAACTCAGCAAACCCGCAGCACCCAGGTTTTGAGGCCCGAACCTAGAAACCGTCCTCAGCCCGAGTTTTGTGGCCAAACTCGGAAACCATCAGCGCCTAGGTTTTGAGGCCCAAACCTGGAAACCGTCCACCCGATGGTTTTTCTCTAGCTCTACCACCAAACCGAAGCTGTAGAGGGGATGCACCGCCCGTGCACCCCGTCCACCGACACGTGTCCCCAGGTCCTCGACCCAGGCAACACCGTGCCCGCAAGTCTCCGCTCGTCGCTGTCCTAGACTGTCAGCCACCACAGTTGATCCTCGGGCCACCGGTCCCTCAGTCCAAGCCTCACGTCCGCCCTTCAGCGCTCCCTGTCCATCGGCACGGCATGTCTCTACTTGACCTTCACCTTGCCTCTGATCACTATATCCGTGCTCGGCACCTGCACAACACAAGCCAAAGAACATGCGCATCATCCCAGTTGACAATCACTCATCACTCAGAGACTCGGCATACACCCATGTATCCGCAATCTCCCCCTTGATGAGTGCATTGTCAACTACTCACACAAATCATAATGGAAATATAAGGAGGAAGAAGGAGAAGAGAGAACTCGAGAAAATGACCCAAAAGCACAGCAAAGCCGAAGAAGGTCAAGTGGAAAGAGCAAAAGAACTTGGTTCCCAAAGACATGGGCAACGGCTCGACGCAACCAAGCAAAGCAAAACTAGCCCTCAAGAAGAGGTAGAACAGGCTCAACACCGCTAGCAAATGCCAAATGAAAAAATCAAAGCAAAATGCTAGTCCCTCAAGATAGAGGCACAGAGGCTCAACACAACTAGCACGAAAGCTCGACATCGACTGAAAAGCTCGATATCAACTGAACCCAACTGAGACAAAGATGCGACTGCTAGTCCCTCAAGATAGAGGCAAAGGCTCAACACAACTAGCAAAGCACTCCGAACCAATTGGAAATTTCAAAAAGTCAACACGAGCAAACTCCCCCTTGCATGGTGCACACAACCGCCAACATGGGAGACACATGATTTGTCCAAATTTTCTCCCCCTTAGTTGAAAATGCACCATCAAGCAAAAGGAACTGAAAATAAGTTTCTCCCCCTTAGAAAATGCACCATCAAAAGTGTCAACAAGAGAAGTTCTCCCCCTTTCAAAATGCACATGAGTCCTAATGCAAGTTAACAGCTTCAGGAATATAGTCAAGAAAATGCAAAGATGCTCTAAATAGTATAGCTCCAACGACTCACTGAAAAGCATACCAGCTAGCAAAGGCTCAAACTAAACACCACATATGAAATATGAACATATGAGCAAACTGAGCAGTTTTTGGTCAAAAAAAAGTATTCACCATCAAAATAGCACAAGACATGTATAGACAGGAAACCAGACAAGTGCTAAACATGTATACAAGGTGAAGTACCCCTAGCATAGTTCAATCATCATGCTATAGGATGAAACATAGTCTTGTGTATCCAAATTTTATCGGAGTTGCAGCGGTTAAGATTACACAAGTTCAGAATTTAGCATGTGATTGCGAGAGGTTGAAAGCTTGTCATTGCCTTACTTTTCAACTGTGCAAAGCCTATGCAGAAGCAATCAGAAGCTTAAAGCTACAGTTTCGGTCATACACTACACAACTCAAGTTTAACTCAAAGTGCAATGAGAAACAGTCTCGAAACTGTGATGTGTTGACAAGCAATCCCATCTCAATCTTTTCAATTCACTTGAAACTTGGTTCAGATTTTATTGACAGAATATGAACAGACCAAGCAAGTGACAGACTCAGAGCTAGAGACATAGCAACTTAGCATATATGAAAAGCACGAGTGAATTCAACACATCCTACACATGCTAGTTGCATATCTCAATGGTGAACATTTTCAAGTTTAAATTCATTAAGCAGGTTCACCATTCAAAAATAGCTCAGCTCACAACATGTATTAGTGATCAGAAAGAGCATAAACTACTAGCATCAACATAAAGCATCGGAGCACACTAAACAGAGCATAATCACATTCTAAAGAATATATTCATGAAGCTCAGAATGTAATAGCGTATGCTGAAATACAAAAGAAGACAAAAGAAAAAGAGTCAGTCTATAGTACAAGATCCAAAATATTTCCCCCATCTAAAAGGGGAAACACACACCAAGCTCACCCCTTAACCGATTAAAGGTTGATTGGTCAAAGGCTTGGTGAAAATATCAGCCAACTGATGATGAGTATCGACATGGCGAAGGTCGATATCACTCTTCTCATAGTGGTCTCGCAAAAAGTCAAAGCGCACATCAATGTGTTTGGTCTTCGAGTGAAGCACGGGGTTCTTAGCAACGCTAATCGCACTCGTTCTGTCACAAAGCAAAGGAACACGAGAAAAGCACAGACCAAAATCACGCAAAGTGGCCATCATCCAAAGCAACTGGGAACAACAGCTAGCCGCAACAACATACTCAGCCTCCGTGGTAGACTGGGCGACACTAGACTGCTTGCGAGAAGAGCACGATACAAGAGAAGAACCAATAAATTGGCAAGTCCCAGAAGTAGACTTGCGCTCAATGCGACAACCAGCAAAATTGGCATTGGAATAACCGCAAAGGGAAAGAGTGGAGGAAGCTGAATACCAAATCCCGAACTCAGGTGTGAAACGAAGGTACCTGAAAATGCGCTTGACCGCCTGACGGTGAGAAGTGCGCGGCGACGCCTGAAAGCGTGCACACAGACACACCGCGAACTAGATGTCCGGGCGTGTCGCTGTCTGGTAGAGCAGCGACCCGATCATGCTTCGGTACTCCTTCTGGTTCACAGCTTCTCCATCCTTGTCCGCATCCAGCGCCGTCATGGTCGACATGGGTGTTGGAAGAGGCTTGGCCTCACCCATATCGAACCTCTTCAGCAAGTCTTTGGTATACTTGCCCTGGTGCACAATGTCCCTTCTCGAGTTTGCTTGATTTGCAATCCGAGAAAGAAAGTCAGCTCGCCCATCATACAAATCTCGAACTCCCTGCTCATAGTATCTGCAAACATGCCAACCAAAGCGTGAGAAGAACCACCGAAAATGATATCATCCACGTAAATCTGGACCAAGAGAGTGTCTTTGCCTTGCTTGAGGAGAAAGAGCGTTTTATCCACACATCCCTTTTTAAAACCCTTAGCAAGCAAAAAGGTTTTCAACCTATCATACCAGGCTCTAGGGGCTTGTTTCAAACCATATAAAGCTATGTGGAGTTTGAAAACATGGTTTGGAAACTTTGGATTTTCAAAACCGGGGGGTTGTTCAACATAAACCTCTTCTTCTATGTAGCCGTTTAAGAAGGCACTCTTGACATCCATTTGAAAAAGTTTGAAACCTTTGGATGTTGCAAAAGCCAAGAGTATCCTAATAGCCTCCAAACGAGCTACCGGAACAAAAGTCTCCTCATAGTCTATCCCCTCCTTCTGACTTTAGCCCTTCGCTACAAGCCTGGCCTTGTTTCTAACAACGTGGCCATCCTCTCCTTGCTTGTTTTTGAAAACCCATTTTGTCCCAATAGGCTTACAGTCTGGAGGAGGTGGAACTAAAACCCAAACCCGATTTCGCTCAAAATTCTCTAACTCCTAATGCATGGCATTGACCCAATCCGGAGCCGTCAAAGCGTGTCCAACATCACGGGGCTCAAAATCAGCAACGAAAGCAGAATGAACAAAGTGAGAGATTTGTGACCTGGACCGAGTGACCCGTTCGTGTTGCCGATCATCTGCTGAGGGGGTTGTCGGCGCTGGATGTGTCGTGGCGCCTCCCGTGCAGATGTGATCTCCCCCTCAACAACAGCTGGTGCCTCCTCGGGTACAAAAGGTACCGCTCGGGGTGGCAGATCCCACGGCGCCCAGGAAGAAGATGTGTCGGGGCCGTGAGTCGTCGTAGAAGCCGCTCCTTGCGGCACAACAGGTGGAGGGGGTGCTGGATCATCCATACCTTCAGCACCCTCATCCTTGTCATCAAAAAGAGGCTCACCAACCTCATGATCACCTGCACGCTCAAAACGAGAAGAAGGACAAACCATGGTCTCGTCAAAGGTGACATCTGATGTCTCCATGACTCGGTTAGTGTCAAGGTTAAGTACACGATAAGCTCGAGTGTGAGTGCCATAACCAAAAAACAGACCGTCAGAAGAACGAGACTCAAACTTGTCCAAGTTGCCCTATTTGAGTATAAAACAATGGCAACCAAAAACTCGAAAATAACTCACCTTGGGCAGTTTTCCAAAACACAACTCATAAGAAGTCTTTTTCAAGAAAGCTCGGAGAAAAATGCGATTTGAAATGTAGCATGCAGTGCTCATAGCTTCAGCCCAATATCGCCTAGGAGTCCTATGCTCATCGAGCATCGTCCTGGCCATCTCTACAAGGGTCCGATTCTTCCTCTCTAGAACACCATTCTGTGACGGTGTGTAGGGGGAAGAAAACTGATGCTCTAAACCCAAAGAGTTACAAAACTTCTCAAAATCCGAATTCTTGAATTCGGAACCATTATCACTCCTAATAGCTCGCATCGAATTCAAAGGGAACTCATTCTGAAGACGCAAAATCAGATTGCGAGCAAAGGAGAATGTCTCGGTCTTCTCAGCTAAAAAGAAGACCCACGAATATCTCGAAAAGTCATCAACAACAACAAGCACATACCACTTCCCCCCAACCGAGCTCACCCGAGCCGGACCAACAAGGTCCATGTGCAAAAGCTCGCCAGGGCGCTTGGTCATGACCGGAGTCACTGGATGGTGGGGAGCAGCAACCATCTTCCCATGTCTACAAGAATGGCAAACAAGATCCTTCTCCATGGATAACTTGGGCAATGCTTGGATTAGGCCAAGTGAACTAAGCCTTGCAAGCAAGTCGAAGATCAAGTGTCCAAGTCTCCTATGCCACTTCCAAAGATCAGAGGAGGAAGGTCCAGCCACAGGACAACGAGATGTGCCAAAAGACTCCGAGAAATTCGCACGAAAGACTTTTCCAAAGGGCGAAATCATACAAACAAGATTGCCCTGAGGATCCAAAATACGACTAAGATTCGGTTTAAAACGAATCTCATAGTTATCATCAAAAAGTTGCGAAACAGAAAGAAGGTTAAAATGCAAGTAAGAGACAAGAGCAATATCACGCAACACAAAGTGATCATTAACTCGCACAGACCCTCGAGACAACACCTTACCTTTGCTATTGTCGCCAAAGGTGATAAATTCCTTTCCGGCGACCGGACTAAGACTGGAGAACCACTTGGCGTTTCCGGTCATATGCCTCGAGCAACCGGAATCCACCAACCAAACGTTCTCCAATCGTTTTGCCTACATCAATAAAAAGACATAGGGTGAGCATACGGTCCAACACTGGGGATAGTGAAGTAGGGAGAATACCAGTGTTGGGCCGGCTGCTCAAAAGAACGGTTAGCATAAAAACCATTCCTAGCACGCCTGCGGGAAGAGCGATCACCATGCTGAGGAAAACATGGTCCGCTGGGGAAGGACTTGCTACAAGCACTTCTGACGCTGTTGCCAGGATTAGATTTCATAGTCTACTCCTAGTAACAACATTAGCAAGTGCCAACAAGCATTTCTGGGCCGTTACCAGGGATAGTTGCCTAGCTCTATCTTTAGTAAAGCTAAGAACTGCCAACATGCGCATTATCCCAGTTGACAATCACTCATCACTCGAGACTCGGCATACACCCATGTATCCGCATCATGCATGGCATTGACCCAATCTGGATCAGATAAAGCGTGTCCAACATCTCGGGGTTCAAAATCAGCAACAAATGTAGAATGAGCAAAGTGAGAGATTTGTTGTGACCTAGACCGAGTGACACATTCGTGGATGTCGCCGATCATCTGTTGAGGAGGGTGTTGGCGCTGAATGTGTCGTGGCGCCTCCCTTGCCGAAGTGACCTCCCACTCAACAGTAGCTGGTGCCTCCTCGGGTACAAGCGGTACAGCCCGAGGTGGTGGATCACATGACCCCCATGTAGTGGAAGTAGACGGGTCGGGGCCACGAGCAGTCGTGGTCGAAGTCGACCCAATCGGCACCGCAGGTGGAGGAAGTGCTGGATCATCAATTCCTTCAGCACCTTCTTCCTCATCATCAAAAAGAGGTTGGTCAACCTCGTGATCACCTGCACGCTCAAATCTAGAAGAAGCACAATGCATGGTCTCGTCGAAGGTGACATCGGATGTCTCCATGACTCGGTTAGTACCAAGGTTAATTACACGATATGCACGAGTATGATTACCATAACCCAAAAATACACCATCAGAAGAACGAGACTCAAACTTGTCCAAGTTGCCTTTCTTAAGTATAAAACAGTGGCAACCAAACACTCTAAAATAACTCACTTTCGGTTGCTTCCCAAATCACAACTCATAAGAAGTCCTTTTCAAGGAAGCACGAAGAAAAATGCGATTGGAAATGTAGCATGCAGTGTTAATAGCCTCGGCCCAATACCGCCTAGGAGTCCTATGCTCATCAAGCATCGTCCTGGCCATCTCTACAAGGGTCCGATTTTTCCTCTCTACAACACCATTTTGTGGCGGTGTGTAGGGGGAAATATTGATGCTCTAAACCCAAAGAGTTACAAAACTTCTCAAAATCTGAGTTCTTAAACTCGGAACCATTATCGCTACATATAGCTCTCATCGAGTTCTTAGGGAACTCGTTCTGAAGTCGCAAAATCACATTGCGAGTAAAAGCGAAAGTCTCAGTTTTCTTAGCTAAAAAGAAAACCCATGAGTATCTCGAAAAGTCGTCAACAACAACAAGCACATACCACTTCCCCTCAACCAAGCTCACCCGAGCTGGACCAACAAAGTCCATATGCAAAAGCTCTCCAGGGCGCTTAGTCATGACCTGAGTCACTGGATGGTGGGGAGCGGAAACCATCTTCCCATGTCTACAAGAGTGGCAAACAAGATCCTTCTCCATATGCAACTTGGGCAATCCTCGGATTAGGCCAAGTGAACAAAGCCCTGCAAGCAAGTCGAAGCTCAAATGTCCAAGTCTCCTATGCCCCTTCCAAAGATCAGAAGAGGAAGGTCCAGCCACCAGACAACGAGAAGTGCCAAAAGACTCCGAGAAATTCGCACGAAAGACTTTTCCAAAGGGCAAAATCATACAAACAAGATTGCCCTGAGGATCCAAAATACGACTGAGATTCGGTTTAAAACGAATCTCATAGTCGTCGTCAAAGAGTTGCGAAACAGAAAGAAGGTTAAAATGCAAGTTAGAAACAAGAGCAACATCGCGCAACACAAAGTGCTCATTAACTCGCACCGACCCACGAGACAATACTTTACCTTTGCTATTGTCGCCGAAGGTGATAAACTCCTTTCCGGCGACTGGACTAAGACTGGAGAACCACTTGGCGTTTTCGGTCATGTGCCTCGAGCAACCGGAATCCACCAACCAAACGTTTTCTAATCGTTTTACCTACATCAATAAAAGGACATAGGGTGAGCATACAGTCCAACACTGGGGTTAGTGAAGTAGGGAGAATACCAGTGTTGGGCCGGCTGCTCAAAAGAACGGTTAGCAGAAAAACCATTCCTAGCACCTCTACAGGGAAAGCGATCACCACGCTGAGGAAAACGTGGTCCGCTAAGGGAAGAGCGTCCATCGCGATACTCAAAACGCGGTGGAGGAAAACGCTCAACTACAAAGCCACCGCCATGGGGTCCATAGCCTACAACTGCAGGCTCCCGCTGGGCACGTTCTCTCTGCTGCCTAGGCCTGAAAACTTCAGGTTCTGGACCTCTAGGCCTAGCAGCTCTCCTTGGAGCTGTCCTCTGATCATTCGGCACATGTACATCATCGAAAGGATGGTACATGTCCGGGTTGTTCATCTCCCTTGCACGGCGCGCCTCCCTCTTGCGCCAAAAGCAAAACTCACTCAAGTGTCCATCTCTCCCACAATGCTCACAATGGTACCTCACTGCTCTCAAAGGGGGTTGTTGGTACACACGGTTGTGGGTGTGGATCACTTTACCCTTCTGTGGCAAAAGCTCCTCCTGGATGGGTGGCATTGTGTCCAGCTTGTTCTTGAGGTGGTTTGGTTTGGAAGCCCACTGCTGGTTCTTGGTTGGAGCTCGTGGAGGTTCTTCAAACACCCCATCCTTGGTGTTAGGCTTGAGAGGCTCTTTGGGTGGAAGCTTGGTAAGTTTGGGAGTAGTGGTGGAGTTGGGCTTCTCACATGGGTTCAGACCACACAACTCTTCAATCTTCCCAAAAGTAGAAAGATCAACACCCGGAGCAAAACCTACACCAGGACCTCCAGCAGCTCGCTTGAATTGGGAGATCATCATCCCGAGCTGCGGCTCACCACTAGACACCCATGACAAGATGGTCTGATGGTATGTGTTTTCTTCCTCGGTTTGCATCTTGTCATGCTTCACGTTTGCGATCTCCATCTCCAAATCCTCATAAAGAACACACCTAACCACACATGTGCTACCTGAGTTGGCCTCTTCAAGAGACACAATCTTGGCATTCTTCTCTGCCAACTCAGATTGCAAGACAGGACAAGTCTTGCGCGCACCCAACAGCATGGGTCTAACCCGGAGCTCATCCACCTCTCCTACCAACGCAGCATACTTACCTCACAAAGTGAGAAGGTCAGTCATGTACTTGGTACACATCTCACACTCCTCCTCCTCGGTGACAACAACGGTGGACTTGACAGATTCAAGTTCCTTCACCGTATCCTCCCACTTCTGCCTAAACTCCTTGCGCTCTCTAGCGGCACGCCTAAGCAACTTATCCTGACTAAGGAGCGTGATAGTAAGCTTCTTGACCTCAGCAGAAAGCTCGTCGGGGGTCAGAGATACCTTGGAGGTGTCGTCGTCGTCGTCGTCGTTGCTCCGAGGGTTCTCCTCCAGCTCGCCGTCGACCTCCTTGCCGAGGGCCATGGTGCAGAAGCCGTCGTCGTCGGCGAAGAAGCAGAGACCGTTCCGCTTGTCCTCGATCTTCTTCTTCTTCTCGGACTCGTCGTCGCTTGATGAAGCGGAGTCGTCGTCCGAGTCGTCGACGTCGCTGAGTGTGGCGAAGAAAGCACGCTGCTCAGCCTGGGCCTTCTCCAAGTACTTCGTCTTGATGTACTCCTTGTTGAAGTCGCCCTTCCGCTTGTGCCTTGCGGGGAAGTACTTCTCCTTGCACTTGCCGGAGTCGTACTTGTGCCCATGATCGCCCTTCCTAGATGAGTGCTTCTTCTTGGGACAGTTGGCGATGAAGTGGTTGGGGTCGCCGCACTCGTAGCATCTCGAGCGTCCTCCTCCGCGGCGACGGTTCATGCGGTTGTTGTGGAACCGCGAGAACCGGTTGGCGAGCATAGCCAGCTCGTCATCCCCCAAAGACTCCAGCTGCTCCTCTGTGACAGAAAAGAGAGAAGAGAGTGCAAAACCTCCAGAGGAGTTAGCAGAAGAGCCAGAAAGCAAAGCCATCGACGGGCTAGAAGGATTTTCATAAGAAGCCCTCGCCATGGCATCGATCTCACTGGACTTGAGCTTACTGAAGAGCTCATCGCACGTGAGGGTCTCATAGTTAGGCGATTCGATGATCGCCTGAACCTTGGAATCCCACACCGATCGATCGAGAGTATGCAAAAGCTTCAAAGCTCTCTCATGATCGTCGAAAGGCAATAGCTGCTTGTTAGCCCTCATCCTGTTGATAATCACCTGAAAGCGAGCGAATAAACTTTCTATGCTCTCGCCAGGCGTATGTCGAAAGTTCTCATACTCTCGCTTGAACGACTCGTAGAGACGGGTTTTGACTTGAGAGGTTCCCTCATGGAAACGCATGAGGGTAGCCCAATTCTCCCGAGCCGTAGCGAGGTGAGAAACCCGATCAAACTCACTCATGCTCAGGCATGAGAAAAGAGCATTACAGGCTTGGCTATTGGCATCGTGCTCATCGATCTGAAGCTGAGAGACACGAGCAGCCAAGACCACGTAATCGGCAGAGTTGCAAATATCCCAAATGGAAGCACCCAAACTCTGCAGATAGGCCGACATGCGGATCTTCCAATACGCATAGTTCGTCCCATCGAAAAACGGTGGCTTGCCGACGCCGTGATCCATGTCGCCTTCTGTGGATCTAGAACCGGCTAAGGTGAGAGATCCTTAACCCGCTCTGATACCAATTGAAGGGCCGAGAAAGCACTAGCAAGGCGACCAGAGGGGGGTGAATGGGAGCTCAAAAATTTCTCTCAAAACTTTGGCCAATTGTCCCAAAATCAACCCCAAGAAGCTACGACCGAAACCGTGATGCCCACGACCCTTGGAAGAGGGTGGATGATCCCTAGAACCAAGTCTCGAAGAAGTTCGTCCCTCAAAAACCAAGTCCCGAACATAGATAGATGGCTACGTCGAGAAATCCCTAAATACCTATGCTAACAAGTAGCAAAGATACCTACAGAGGTTCCTTGGTCAACTCTAGGGCCAAACGAGAAGTCCGGAAACCAAGCGAAGAAGCCGGGAGAGCAAATGCACTAAAACGCAACCTTCAGGCAAGTCCCGGACTGTCCGGCCCTGCGGTCCCAGACTGTCCGCCCCTACTGAGGACTGTCTGCGACTTGGTGGCGGACTGTCCACCGGCCGAGTGGACCAAACAGCAATGTTGCTGGAAGTCCCCTAGTTGGCTCCCGGACTGTCCGCGAGTTAGACCGGCGGACTGTCCGCAGGTCACTCCGGACCAAAGTGCCCGAGCCGCGCAGCCACTGAACAGGCTGGAGCCCGACGCGCGGACTGTCCGTGCCTCCAACGGCGGACTGTCCGCGAGTGTCCAAAAAGGGCAATTTTGGTCGCCCTCAACTCAAATCTTCTCCAAATTGAGACAAACCAAAATCCCTTGATCCCAAACTTGGAGAGGATGATCACGAGGTAGTTAGGAGACTATCCCCAAGAAATCATCCGCTCAAATCGATTCAATCACCGGGAAATCGAAGGAGGAGGATCAAGAACAAAAAAGCACCACGAAAACAAAATCAACCCGATCAACTTGTTCGTGAGGAGTTAGATAAATTCCTTCGGTGGAAATGATCTCCTTTCAAAAACAAACAAGTTGATTCAAACGGATTTCGCAAAGACGCAGTAGGGAGAGAGATCGAGTGACGGGAAAATTGCGGAGAAACAAAGAACACGAAGAACACGAACAAAACGCGAATCAACACATCGATCTACAACCGTGTAGCTACCACACACTACAACAGTGAGGTTACAGCCTCACTTCCTCAAAATCTCCAGTATACAGAGGTATGGTTCTCTGCGGATCTCAGCTAGCTATAGCAGGGGATTGGGAGAGCATGAAACCCTAGAAGTAAAGAGCAAATGACTGAGATAGATGGGGAGGTGGGTGTCTCCCCCTACTTATCCTAATTCTAACTATTCCTAATTCCCACTCTGCCCCTAACTACTTACAGAGCGAACCAGCCAAACCCTAAGGTTATTCTGGACCAACTCGATGGTAGGTGGATCAGACGGTCACGCCCGCACAACTCATAGTGTTGCCTCGACGCAACCTCCCGATTGCCGCCACGTGCCGCCACCGCTCTGCGTCCTTTTCCTGGACGTCGCACCCCCGGTTTTGAGGCCCAAACCGAGAAACCAGCCTTCACGATCAACCCCCGGTTTTGAGGCCCAAACCGGGAAACCAGCCCACCAACGCCTGAGTTTTGTGGCCCAAACTCAGCAAACCCGCAGCACCCAGGTTTTGAGGCCCAACACTATAGGAGAATAAGCCTTTAGCCCCGGGCCATTTTGGCATTTAGCCCCGGACATGGAGCCGGGGCTAAGGAATCGGGACTAAAGGCCCGACCTTTAGCCCCGGTTCCCTCGCCCGTGGCTAAAGGGGGGACCTTTAGCCCCGGTTGCCTCCAGTCGGGCCACCGTGGCTGGCTTCTTTAGTCCCGGTTGGTATTACCTACCGGGGCTAAAGAGGCCGCTGCTTTTTTCTTTTTTCTTTTTATTTTATTTTCAATTGGTTATTGTTTTTGGTTTTACAATTACATTAGTTTTTCTAATACGTATTCTTCGCTGCTAATATATTCCATTAGGCCGGATTCAAATACGTATTCTTCGCTGCAAATAAATATATATATAAACACATAAAATTTACAATTACACACAAATGGAAATATGAAACTATATATACATATATATTATAGAGCTATCTATAGATATGTACATAAAATATACAACATTATCCATCATGCATCCTTAACTTGATATTTACAACACAAATATTGTTCCTGACTTAGAGGTCATACAAGTGTTCATCTTGGTTTGGCTTCATTGGTTCGTCTTTGTTAAACCAATACTCGGTGCCAGACTTAAGGACATGGTCATTAAGGAAGCCCGCGATGGTCTCTTGAATTGCTTTGAGGCGGACCTTATCCATCACCTGGTTCTTCAACCATGTCTCCTTCAATTTGGATTAAAAGAAAAAGAAAGTATTAACATACATAATATTTATGTAAAAGCAACAAAAAATAAAATAAATTTATTTACATGTTACGTACTTGCTGACTCTGTAGAGGAGTTCTTTTTTGATACACCGTCAAGAACTCACAAACATAGTACGCACATAAATTGTTTCTCGGTGACTGCCGTAGAACCAACTTTACAAGATATAAAAAGATTAATCTCCGCTTAGCGTGCGTCTGCTGAGTTATGCTAATTAAGATAAAGAGACGAGGAGGTAGTACAACTTACATTTAGTAGTAGAGGATCAAGAAGTTGCTTTTTCAGATCCGGACGGTGTTTCTCAACAAACCAAGCCCAAACCCTGCACAATATATATAATTGGATCGTTAATTAACTATTGCAGAGTTAAAGAGCAGGAATCAATATTTAAAGATCACATTTATCCTCGGATAATATCTATCATATCTTGGTAGTCTTCTTGTGGTTTTCTCAGAGAGTCATAGATTAGCAAACGACTCTCGGGGAGATCGATCACAATTAGTATCCAGTGAAAACTGCATTTATATTTATATAGTCAACACATATATCTTTATATGTCAACCTATAATAAAATGTGCATATGATAACAAAACTCACCTAAAGTTGTAGGGGAATAGTATATATCTTTTGTCCCTTTGGTTTACGAAGAACCTCCGCAAATTCCTCTCTGTTTGAGTTTTCCACGCATCCGAGAGAGTACTTGGGTGCTTGAATACGATATATGGATCGATGAAACCAATGTCCTTGTCATTTTTATGCCTTAGTTGTCTCATCATGTTTCTGCATATGTTTACAAACGCTTGCAAGTGTGAGGATAATTACTTATACATATACATAAGCTAAAGTCAGATTATTAAAAGAAACAATCACTTACAGGCAAAAGCAGCTGACGAGAGATTTGTCTAGAGAGTCCATGTGGCAGAGCTGATGTAACTCATTAAACTGAACATATATGATGTCATCACCACGAAAGTAATCATGGTCTCTAATTCTGACGCAAATATAGTCATCAGCTTTTCTGCCATACGCCGTGAGGTACCAATGATTTAGCAAGTGCATTTGTGTACCAAGATCCCTCAGGGCCGCTTGGTTGTATAGACTTTGACCATATACATATGCCCTCTGCCATTTATCAACAACTGCAGCACTTTTGATGCCTGCTTCTCCGAGTATGTTTTCCACATTTAAACCAGTTTCCTCCAAAAATTTGAGCAGATGCTCAGGATCAACGTCTCCATATGCTTGTTGTATGACGTCCATGTTTGTACCGTATTCATTCCCAACAACTAGATCCAGCACTGATTGCTATTTTTGTTCCCCGAGCTGTGGGACACCCTTTCCTGCTCTCTTCTTTGTCTTCTTGGCCTCCTCAAGTGATTTGCTGAGCGTGCGATCATAGTCTGATTTTGGCGAAGCCTTACGGGCAGCACATACCTTTTTCTGGTGAGCGTCCACAGTTTGCCTTAGTTTTTCAGGAGGTACAATAAGGTAGGGCTTCTCCGGGTTTCGCTTTGCTCGACCACTAGCAATGGCAGCGTCAAAGAACTTGTTCAAGTCTTTTTGCACTGCAACTTCAGTCTCCTCCTCGGTCATGTCATATGCAAGTTTTGTCATCTTGGGAGCTGGTTTTCTCACAGAGGCTTTCTTCTTCGGAGGTGGTGGGGCTGACGCCTTTGTTTGTGTGACAGGCCTCTTCTTTGATGGCGGTGGCGGTGTTGGAACCCGCCGTGGAGATGGGGCAGGTGGCAGTGTCGGAGCCCACTTTAGAGGAGATGGTGGGGCCGGTGGCGGTGTTGGATCACGCCGTGGGGGAGATGGGGCCGGTGGCGGTGTTGGATCCCGTCGTGGAGGAGATGGGGCAGGTGGCGGCGGTGTTGGATCATGCCGTGGGGGAGATGGGGCCGGTGGCGGTGTTGGATCCTGTCGTGGAGGAGATGGGGCCAGTGGCGGTGATGGATCCCGTCGTGTTTGATCTTGATCATCATCGCCCGCAACACTGTGATCATGTGGTGAATGCATAATTGGACATAGGTTGGGGGATGTCCTGCTGCGAAAACAACATGGTATGAGTATCCATTTGTACTATTAGCTCACCAATACTATTAACTTTCATTCACTAATTTCATACACACCTAGGGTTAGGTTGTTGAGGAGGAGGAGGTGATGCGCCAGGAATTATGATATAGCGCTTGCTCCAACATATGAATGTCTTCTCTGCTTCTCCTAATGTCTTCTCGCCATCACCTCCTTTAATGTCAAGTTCGACATTGTTGTAACCTTTCACCACCCTATCCTCCGAGACGCTAGCATATCCAGGAGGTATTATTGCCCCTTGACATCTTGGAGTGTTTGTAGGATTGATATGAGATACAACACCTATAGCTACCATGATTGTGGCATTCCCCTGTGGAATATGCAGTTCACATGTCGTGAGAGGCTCGGTGATGTCGTCCACGGAAAAGCGCAGTGCTGCGTCTGGGACCTCTATGGAAGCGCAACTGCTTTTCATTTGATCAGGGGGGCTGATGTTGACTCCCGGCTCTGATGCAGATTGCCTTTGCATCGAACTTACTGCTAACTGCACTTACCTTTTTATTTCCTCGTTCATTTTGCCTTCAAGTGCTTTTTCTCGCTCAACTGCTTCAAGAGCCGCGGCCTGTGACTGAAGAACCATTTCCTCTAACCTTTGCAACCGCTGTCCCTCCTCCTCCTTCTTTCTCGCGCGGCTTCTATAGGTCTCTATGTCCCGAGGGAAGGCATGCTCCCACGACACCTCCCCATAGCCTCTGGTTCTCCCACCATGTTCAAGATTCTCCAGGGCGTATGTCAGCTCGTCCTTGTCTCTGTTCGGCTGCCACCTGCCACTGTCAGCCATTTCTTTAGCATAAGCAAATCTTTCTGCTGCTCTATGGAGTTTTTCACCATAATGTATCCTTTCTGTTTGTAGGTCCAGGCTTCCTCCATGACCAAAAAACCAATACTTGGCGCGCTCAGGCCAGTTTATTGATTCTGGTTCAATGCCCTTGGCTAGCAACTCTCGTTCCATTCTTTCCCATTTAGGAATGGCACTCTTGTAGCCACCTGATCCCAACTGGTGGTGGTATTGTTTTTGTCAGGGCATTCTGTTGGTTCCTTCTGACCCATGCCTCACCCTCTTCTGATTTCTTGAATTCTACAAACTCATCCCAAAATGGCCTCAACTTGATGTAGGCCTTAGTGTTGAAATCCGGAGTTAGGTCCTTCTTGATAAATGTGTTGTATAATTTCTTCTTCCAGCCTTGGAATAGTGTTTCCATTTTCTTCATAGCCCAGTCCCGAACTCTTGCCTTCAAATTTATATCTTCTGTTTCAAGCGTGAAATGTGCAAGGACCTCTTGCCAAACCAGTTCCTTATCAAGATCAGAGAGAAAACTTATATGAGGAGCACTTGTCTTTTTCTTCCATTCATGAGCACTGATCGGGATCTTATCCCTTACAAGGCACCCACAATTGTTAACAAATTTTTGTGCATGTTCTCCAAGTACTTGGCCTGTGTCCTCGTTGAATTCTGAGATAATGTACCGGCCTTCCAACGGCTTCTTTGGACCTCGTACGGTCCTACTCTTCCTGGTAGTCGTTGTCGATCCTGAGGGCTACGTATGTAGGAACAGTAGATTATAAATACATTTATAAATTGTTTAGAATTTCATGTGCACATAGAGATTATTGTAGGTATACCTCACCAGTATTTTCTTGCATGATTTCTTCATAATCGACAAAGTATTGACTGTCGTGATCTACTTCTTGATTATTGTTATCGTCACATGCTAAATCTTGATTAGCGCCGCTGTTGATTAATTCGTACATTTCGTCCTCCATGTTGTCAACTGGGTCGGCCATTTCTGCGAATAACATGGAGGATAATAAACACCATATTTCTGCAAATAACGTATATATATTCATAAAGACCATATTCATTTTTATTCAACACTTTGTAAAGGTAAAACTTTGTTTAGGGTTTAGGGTTTGGGGTTTAGGGCTTCGGGTTTGGGTTTCGGGTTTCAGGTTTCGGGTTTAGGGTTTCGGGTTTAGGGTTTAGGGTTTAGTGTTTTGGGTTTTGGGTTTCGTGTTTCGGGTTCCGGGTTTTGGGTTTCGGGTTCAGGGGGTTTAGGGTTTAGGGTTTCGGGTTTGGGTTTTGTGTTTCGGGTTTCGGGTTCAGGGTTTCGTGTTTAGGGTTTAGGGTTTAGGGTTTCGGGTTTGGGTTTCGGGATTCGGGTTTCGGGTTCATGGTTTCGTGTTTAGGGTTTAGGGTTTTGGGTTTGGGTTTCAGGTTTCGGGTCCAGGGTTTCGTGTTTAGGGTTTAGGCTGGTTTCGGGTTTGGGTTTGGGTTTCGGGTTAAACACTATCGACATAAACATATCTAAGTGATTATTCCATAAACATATACACGACCATATTCATAAAAATAACAGTACCGTCATGATCAAAAAGTCGTCATATCTAATTGATTATTCCATAAACATATCTAAGTGATTATTCCATAAACATATCTAAGTGATTATTCCATAAACATATCTAAGTGATTGTTCCATAAACATATACACGACCGATATAAATAAATGTTTACATATCATATCTAAGTGAACGAAAATATATATATCTAAGTGATTTTTGCATAAACATATATTTGTAAATATATCTAAGTGAACCAAAATATATCTAAGTGATTATTCCTCCTCCATATCTATCACAAATGACACACCGGTACCGTTGACGAGAGGACAACGACGGATGGCGGCGAGGATGATGTCGCGGTGAGGACGACGATGGACGGCGACGAGGATGACGTCGCGGTGAGGATGACGGCGGAAGGCAGCGAGGTCAACGCGACCAATCTGTTTTTATCTACAGGTGCAAACATAATATTTTGTTAGGGTAAAAAACGTTTTCTATAAACATTTTCTACAAACATATATTTATATAAATATATATTCATTTTTCTATAAACATATATACACTGCAGTGCATATATTCTATTTTTCTATAAATATATATCTATGTATATTCATTTCTATATATATCATTTTCTATTTCTTTTTCTATATATATCATTCACATTTCTTTTTCTTTTTCTACTTCTTCACGCCGGCTGCACACACAACACACGCACACACACCGGCTGCGACACGCACGGCGGCGAGGACCACGGGGAGGACGACGGCGACAACCACGCACGGCGCCGAGGACCACGGCGCGCGGCGAACGGCGAGCACCACGACGAGGACTACCACGGCGAGGACCACGGTGAACGGCGAGCACCAACGCACGTACGGCGGCGAGGAACACGGCGGCGAACGGCGAGGACGAGGTGTGCGCCGGCGCGGCTGCGCGAGAGGAGACGCGGCGAGGACCGAGAGGGCACGGAGGCGGACGTCGGAGAGAGCTCGAGGATGACGGCGGCGCGGTACTAGATCGAAACGGCGTGGGAGGCAGCGGCGCGGGCGATCTGACGTCGATCTGAGGAAGGCGGAGGGCACTGTGCCCTATATACGCGGGGAGGATTTAGTTCCGGGCCGTGGCACCACCCGGGACTAAAACACCTTTAGTCCCGGGGCGTAAGCCCACCCGGGACTAAAGGGTCGGACCTTTAGTCCCGGGTGGTGCTACGGCCCGGGACTAAAGGTACCTTTAGTCCCGGGTGGCTCTACGGCCCGGGACTAAAGGTGTTTCTCCCGCCTTTGTTTTGGGTTTTCTGTATTTTGGGTTTTGAATTAAGTTTTGGCTATATTAATATGTTGTAATAATTGTTATTTGCATAGTAAATTCAATATTAGGCATAAAATTACTTAAAAATAACAGTTGTGTTTCCTTTTACCTTATTGTATAGTAGAAAATTTTGTAACATAAATTCTTTTCTTTTCTTATAATAACAAATATAAATGTAAATAACAATTTATATTTTGTTAATGCAAAAATATAATGTTAAATTTAAATATCTGAAACAACTAGTTCTCGATAGGAAAATATTTTTTGCATTATATCAACGTTAAATTTTGGGTTGTTTAGCTTTTATTGTGCAAATGCACGATAGAGAAATTCACTGTTAAATTACAATTTAATTTTAAAAGATAAATTTGTGTAGTTCATTCGGCACAGAGGAAATATAATAATAAAAATAATGATCAAAAAAATTAAGTCATTTCGACACCGACATCAACGAACCATGACTATCCATAATCATTATTAATTACACAAAAACTGTAATAGATAATATTAGTTAAAACATCACTATATTTCAAGCGGGTACACTGGTGATCTTATTCTTGACGTATGTCCCTTGGTTATGATCATGTCATAACCATGGAGTCTCCTTAGCATTTAGCAGGATGCTTAGGTCTTTGGCCACACTGAAGGGCGGTATTCGGTCATCCATTTCATAATCTTCTGACATGTCTGACTTGTCCTCAATTCCCACGATGTTTCTTCTTACTGAAAGAACTATGTGGCATTTTGGCTCTTTGGTTGATTTTTTATCATTTTTCCCTCTCTTGGGTTTTGTAGACATGTCTTTCACGTAGAACACCTGATTCACATCAGCAGCAAGGACGAATGGTTCACCTTTGTATCCAATATTGTTGAGATCCACTGTTGTCATTCCATACTCCTTGTCAACTGTTAGTCCGCCTCCGGTCGTCTTGACCCATTGGCATCGAAACAAAGGGACTGTAAAATTAGGTTCGTAGTCTAGTTCCCAAATCTCCTCTATGCGGCCGTAATATGTTTGTCTATTCCCATTTGGGTCTGTGGCATCTACGCGAACACCACTGTTTTGGTTTGTGCTCCTTTTATCTTGGGCAATGGTGTAAAATGTGTTTCCATTTATCTCATATCCTTTGTATGTGAGGATGTGCCATGATGGTTGCCTAGCCAACAAATATAGTTGCTCATCAATATTGTTATCACCCAGACATTCTACATTTTTTCAAATATATACTATCCATGTCATCAAAACAATGTGTGCATGCATTATATCCCTTGTTTGTCTGTCCTGAAAGATTACTTAGAGCAGGTCAAAGTTTTCCTATTTGTAATCATCCCAAACACGTACACCTGATTTACTCCATAAAAGTAGGAGTTCCTCAACTAATGGCCTCAGGTAGACATCGATGTCGTTGCCAGGTTGTCTCGGGCCTTGGATGAGCACTGGCATCATAATGAACTTCTGCTTCATGCATAACCATGGAGGAAGCTTGTAGATACATAGATTAACAGGCCACGTGCTATGACTACTGCTCTGTTCCCCATAAGGATTCATCCCGTCCGTACATAAAGCAAACCATAAGTTTCTAGCGTCTTTTGCAAATTCCGGGAATTCTCTGTCTATTGCTCTCCACTGGGACCCATCAGCAGGGTGTCTCAACATGTTGTCTACCTTACCGTCTTCTTTGTGCCATCGCACCAACTTTGCATGGACCTTGTTTCTGAACAGACGTTTCAGGCGTGGTATTATAGGAGCGTACCACTTAACCTTGGCAGGAATTTTCTTCCGGGGACGTTCTTTACCCTCAACATCGCCAGGGTCATCTCGCCTGATCTTATATCGTGACGCGTTACATATAGGGCATTCATCCAAATTCTCGTATTCCTTGCCACGGTACAGAATGCAGTCATTAAGACATGCATGTATCTTCTGGATTTCTAATCCCAAAGGACAGACGACTTGTTTTGCTTCGTACGTAGTGGCGGGCAATTCATTAGGTTTCGGAAGCATCTTTTGTTTTATAATCTTCAATAATTGTCCAAATGCCTTGTCAGATACACCATTTTGTGTCTTCCATTGTAGCAACTCAAGTGTTGTACCCAACTATTTTTGTCCATCTGCAGCAGACGGGTATAGTAATTTCCTGTGATCCTCTAACATACAGTCAAACTTAGCCTTCTCCTTTTCACTTTCGCAATCTCTTTGTGCATCACGAATGACATCACCAAGAGCATCATCTTCAGCGAGTGTGTCTTCTGCACTTGCCTCTTCTTCACCTTCCCCCATTGCAGTATCACCAAAGTCACCGTATTGAGCAATAATGTCATCGTCAGGGTCCAATTGTTCTTCTTCACCTTCTTCCATCATAACCCCAGTTTCTCCATGCTTCGTCCAACAACTATAGTTTGGCATGAAAACCGACTTGAACAAGTGTGAGTGAAGACTCCTTGAGCTAGAATATTCCGTTGAATTATTACAAAGGGCATATGTGCAGCACATAAAACCATTTCGCTTGTTTGCCTCGGCCACTCTTAAAAAATAATGCACACCATCAATTAACTCTTTTGAGCGACGATCAGCATTGTACATCCAGTGACGTGTCATCGTCTGCATTATATGATATATCACATAATTATATCTCTCATTCTTATAAACAAATGAAATTATAAAATGACATATAACATGATTATATCTCTCATTCTTATCAGCAAATTTAATTTTCTAGCTCAAATTTATAAACAAGTTCATTACACCCAAATTTAGTGATTCTTACTAGTGGCATAAAAGTAGTAGCAGTTGAACTTGTCTAATTAATTATTATATCAAGATAACAGTGCAGCCTAATCCACTTGGCCACAACCAAAGCAACTAACAACACCTGCACATTTTTCCCACATCACAGTCCAACAAGATGGACTGCCTGCCACTCCAACCTGATAGGAAGGTAAGGTAGGGGTAGGTGCAGTAGGAATTTAGTTGATTCTTGAGTTGAAAGCCTCTAGAGCTGCAGAAGCTTCCTCAAAAGACTTGTACTTTTTATGCACAGCTCCCTTAACTTTGAGGACATACTGACTGCACTCGGCCCAGCTGGTGTAAATACCTGGCTTGGTGCCCTCGAAAACAACATACCAAGCAGATATCCTGCTGCATTTTGTAAACTAAAGTATTATATATTTCTAATTTCTGTAAACAAATAATTTAACTGATCTCTATTTCTCCAAAATAATAAAATAAACTAATTAAACCGGTCACATTTTGTAAACTAAAGTATTATATATTTCTAATTTCTGTAAACAAATGATTTAACTGATCTCTATTTCTCAAAAAAAACTAAATAAACCGGTCACATTTTGTAAACTAAAGTATTATATATTTCTATTTTTTGTCAACAAATGATTTAAATGATCTCTGTTTCTCTAAAAGATTAAAATGAACTAATTAAACTATCAAGTCAATGAACTCCAAATAGCTACAAAAATGAAAAACTTAAGCTAGTAACCTTTCAGGGAGTCGATGGCGGTGTAGATGTAATGTAATAAATCAATCGCCGGAGATGTGTTAACAAACAAAAATCACCGGAGATGAGAGCAAACAAGCAAGCAAGTGACTGAATGAAGAAAAAATAAAGACAGGAGCTCGGGCACGGCTTGAGGTGGAAGAACAGTTCAAATATAGGGAGGGACATTTAGCCCCGGTCCTTATTCCCAGCCGGGGCTAAATGTTGGCATTTAGCCCCGGCTGGGTACACCAACCGGGGCAAAACCTTTTAGTCCCGGTTGGTGTTACCAACCGGGGCTAAAGATGCCAACATTTAGCCCCGGCTGGATACACCAACCGGGGCAAAACCTTTAGTCCCGGTTGGTGTTACCAACCGGGGCTAAAGACCGGCCTTTAGCCCCGGTTGGTAACACCAACCGGGACTAAACGCCTCTCTGACAATAGAGCCGTTGGGCTGGGGAACTGTAGCCCCGGTTGGTGTTACCAACCGGGGCTAAAGACCTTTCTAGTCCCGGGCGCAAATTTTTCCGTGACTAATGCTGATTTTGCAAATCGTCCAAAGGCCTGTTCTCTAGTAGTGCAAACCTGGAAACCATCCTCAGCCCGAGTTTTGTGGCCAAACTCAGAAACCATCAGGGCCCAGGTTTTGAGGCCCAAACCTGGAAACCGTCCACCCGATGGTTTTTCTCTGGCTCCACCACCAAACCGAAGCTGTAGAGGGGATGCACCGCCCGTGCACCTCGTCCACCGACACGTGTCCCCAGGTCCTTGACCCAGGCAACACTGTGTCCGCAAGTCTCCGCTCGTCGCTGTCCCAGACTGTCAGCCACCACAGCTGATCCTCGGGCCACCGGTCCCTCAGTCCAAGCCTCAAGTCCGCCCTTCACCGCTCCCGGTCCATCGGCACGGCACGTCTCTACTTGACCTTCACCTTGCCTCTGATCCCTGTATCCGTGCTCGACACCTGCACAACACAAGACAAAGAACATGCACATTATCCCAGTTGACAATCACTCATCACTCAGAGACTCGGCATACACCCATGTATCCGCAAAAACCACACAAGCTGGAAATCGCTCAAAACCAATTGATAAACTGCTTCGAACCAATTGACCAACAAAACTTGTCAAGTCCCTCCATAAAGAGGCAAAGGCTCAACACAACTAGCAGAACCGCTCCAAACCAATTGAAAAACCAAACAAGCTAGAAATCAATCCAAACCAATTGATAAACTGCTTCGAACCAATTGACCAACAAAACTTGTCAAATAAAACAAGTGAGCAAGCTCCCCCTTCAATAGTGCACACAACTAGGGACATGATTTGTCAAATTTCTCCCCCTTAGTTGAAAATGCACACAACATGGCAAAATGCATATGAGTCACAAATGCAGGTTAGCAGCTTCAGGTATATAATCGATAGAAAGAATAGATGCTCTAAAGAGTGCTGATCCAAGTATCCAACGATTCAACCACAAGCATAAATGCCAGCAAAGGCTCAAACTGATCACAGAATACAAAATATGAACATATGAGCAAAGTGAGCAGTTTTAATCCATTCAGAAAGGGTTTCACCATCAAAATAGCACCAAACATGTATAGACAAGATGTTGCACAAGTGCTAAACATGTATACAAGGTGAACTACCCCTAGCAAAATTCAAACATCTTGCTATAGAATGAAACATAGACTTGTTATTTCAAAATTTTATCGGAGTTGCAGCGGTGATTACACAAGTTTTAAAATTCAGCATGTGATTGCGAGAGGTTGAAAACTTGACATTGCCTAACTTTTCAACCGAGCTAAGCCTATGCATAAGCAATCAGAAGCTTGAAGCGACGGTTTCGGTCTTACACTACACGGCTCATGTTTAACTCAATGTGCAATGAGAAACAGTCTCGATACTGTGATGTGTTGTCAAGTGATCCCAAGTTGATCTTTTCAATTCACTTAGACTTGGTTCAAAATTTTAACAGAATATGAACACACCAAGCAAGTGAAAGACTCAGAACTAGAGACATAGCAGCTTAGCATATATGAAAAGCACGAGTAACTTCAACATATTCTACACATGCTAGTTGCCAATCTCAATGGTGAACAAGTTTCAAATTTTATGCTTGACTGAGCATATTCGTAGTTCTGAAAAATAGCTCAGCTCACAAAATGTATTAGTGATCAAAAAGAGCCTAAGCTACATGCATCATCATATATCATCGGAGCATACACTAATCAGAGCATAGATTCATTCTACAGATTATAGACATAAAGCTCGAAAAGACAAAGATTCAAATATGATGAAATGCAAAAACTAAACAAGAACAAAATAAGAGAAGTGAGTTTATGATACAAGAACCAAAATGCTTCCCCCAACTAAAAGGGAAAACACACATCAAGCTCTCCTCTCAACCTAGCAAAGGTTGATTGGTCCAAAGGCTTGGTGAAAATATCTGCCAACTAAAGATGAGTATCGACATGGTGAAGGTCGATATCACCCTTCTCATAGTGGTCTCGCAAGAAATGAAAGCGCACATCAATGTGTTTGGTCTTAGAATGCAGCACGAGGTTCTTAGCAACGCTAATCGCACTCGTGCTGTCACAAAGCAATGGAACTCGAGAAAAACTCAGACCAAAATCACGCAAAGTGGTCATCATCCACAACAACTGGGAACAGCAGCTAGCCGCAGCAACATATTCAGCCTCTGTGGTAGACTGTGCGACACTAGACTGCTTGCGAGAAGACCAAGATACAAGAGAAGAACCCAAAAACTGACAAGTCCCAGAAGTGGACTTGCGCTCAAGTCGGCAACCAACAAAATCTGCATCCGAGTAACCGCAAATGGAGAGGGTGGAAGAAGCAGAATACCAAATCCCGAACTTAGGTGTGAAACATAAGTACCTCATAATGCGCTTGACCGCCTGACGATGAGAAGTGCGGGGCGACGCCTGAAAGCGCGCAGAGGCACACCGCGTACTGAATGTCCAGGCGTGTCGCCGTCAGGTATAGCAGCGACCCGATCATACTCCGGTACACCTTCTGGTCCACAGCTTCTCCTTCCTTGTCCACATCCAGGGCCGTCGTGGTCGACATGGGTGTTGGAAAAGGCTTGGCCTCACCCATATCAAACTTCTTCAATATGTCCTTGGTGTACTTGCCCTGGTGCACAAACGTCCCCTCTCGGGATTGCTTGATTTGCAATCCAAGGAGAAACGTCAACTCGCCCATCATGCTCATCTCAAATTCCCTGCTCATAGTATCTGCAAAATTGGCAACCAAAGCATGAGAAGAACCACCAAAGATGATATCCTCCACGTAAATCTGAACCAACAAAGTGTCATTGCCTTGCTTGAGGAGAAAAATAGTTTTATCCACACATCCCATTTTAAAACCCTTAGCAAGCAAAAAGGTTTTCAACCTGTCATACCAGGCTCTAGGGGCTTGTTTCAAACCATACAAAGCTTTGTGAAGTTTAAAAACATGGTTTGGAAACTTGGGATTTTCGAAACCAGGGGGTTGTTTCATATACACCTCTTCTTCTATGTAGCCGTTTAGAAAGGCACTCTTGACATCCATTTGAAAAAGTTTGAAACCTTTGGATGCAGCAAAAGCCAAGAGGATCCTAATTGCCTCCAAACGAGCTACAGGAGCAAAAGTCTCCTCATAGTCTATCCCCTTCTTTTGACTATACCCCTGGGCTACGAGTCTGGCCTTGTTTCTCACAACATGGCCATCTTCTCCTTGTTTGTTTTTGAAAACCCATTTTGTCCCATTAGGGTGACACTCAGGAGGAAGAGGAAGAAGAACCCAAACCTGATTTCTCTCAAAATTTTCAAGCTCCTCATGCGAAGGACAGAGAATGCAAAAGCAAGGCGACCAGAGGGCCGGGGGGGGGGGGGTGAATGGGAGCCTAAAAAATTTATTTCGAAACTTTGGCCTTTGTCCCAAAAATCTATCCCCGAAAAGCTTCGACCAAACCGTGATGCCCACGACCCTTGGAAGAGGGTGGATGATCCAAGGATCACAGCGAGGCACCACAAAGCAAGAGCGAACCAAACACCAAAAGCATCGGCTCAAGTTCGACCTCTAAAAACCAAGTCCCAAACGTAGATAGAGAGCTACATCGAGAAATCTCCAAATACCTATGCTAACACATAGCAAAGATACCTAGAGCGGTTACTTGGTCAACTCTAGAGCCAAACGAGAAGTCCAGAAACCAAGCGAAGAAGCCGGGAGAGCAAATGCACTAAAACTCAACACTCAGCCAACTCGCGGACTGTCCGGCGTTCAGACCGCGGACTGCCTGCCCAACGGCGGACTGTCTAGGAACCAGTGGCGGACTGTCCGCCGGCTAAAAACCAAAAACACCAAAGCTGTTGATGTCTCCCTAGACGCTCCCGGACTGTCCGCAACTCAGTACTGCGGACTGTCCGCCGGTGTCCCGAATGTCTGAATGCAGAAGCGAGCAGCCACTGCTCTGGCTCACGCTCGATGCGCGGACTGTCCGCGAGTCATGCCGCGGACTGTCCGCCAACGTCCAATGAAGGTGATTTGAGCCGCCACTTCACCAAATCTCTCCCAAATCACTCCAAAACAAAATCCCTTGATCTCAAACTAGGAGAGGATGATCACGAGGTAGTTAGGAGACTATCCTCAAGAAATCATCTGCTCAAAACAACTCAATCAACGGGAATCGAAAACGGAAGAAATATGAACCAAAAAAGTGCCACGAAAATTGAATCAACCCGATCTACTTGTTCGTGAGGAGTTAGATGAATTCCTTCGCTGGAAATGATCTCCTCACTATAAAGAACAAGTTGATTCAAGTGGATTTCAAAAAGATGCGGTAGAGAGGGAGATCGATTGACGGGAAAATCGTGAAGAAACGAAGAACGCGAAGAACAAAGTCAAAACGCGAAATGAGACATCGATCTGCAACCGTGTGGCTACCACACGCTACAACAGTGAGATTATGGTCTCACTTCCTCAAAATCTTAAGTACACAGAGGTATGGTTCTCTGCGGATCTCAGTTGCTACAGCAGGGGATTGGGAGAGCAGGAAAACCTAGAAGGCAACGAGCAAATGACTGAGATAGGATGGGAGGTGAGTGTCTCCCACTACTTAACCTAATTCTAGTTCCCACTCTACCCCTAACTAATAACAGTGCGAGCCAGCTAAACCCTAAGGTTATTCTGGACCAACTCATGGTAGGTGGTGATCCGACGGCCACGCCCGCAGAACTGGTAGCGTTGCCTCGATGCAACCTCACCGATTGCCGCCACATGCTGCCACCGCTCTGCTCGTCCTATACCTGGACCTCGCCCTCGGTTTTGAGGCCCAAACCGGGAAACCTGCCTTCATGACCAACCCCTGGTTTTGAGGCCCAAACCGGGAAACCCGCAGTCCATCGCCTGAGTTTTGTGGCCCAAACTCAGAAACCCGCAGCGCCCAGGTTTTGAGGCCCAAACCTGGAAACCGTCCTCAGTCCGAGTTTTGTGGCCCAAATTGGAAACCATCAGCGCCCAGGTTTTGAGGCCCAAACCTGGAAACCGTCCACCGGTGGTTTTTCTGTGGCTCAACCACCAAACCGAGCCATAGAAGGGATGCACCACCCATGCACCCCATCCACCGACACATGTCCCCAGGTCCTCGACCCGAGCAACACTGTGCCCCGCAAGTCTTCGCTCGTCGTTGTCCCAGGCTGTCAGCCACCACAGCTGATCCACAGGCCACCGGTCCCTCAGTCCAAGCCTCACGTCCGCCCTTCACCGCTCCCGGTCCATCGGCACGGCACGTCTCTACTTGACCTTCACCTTGCCTTCGATCACTGTATCCGTGCTCGATACCTGCACAACACAAGCCAAAGAACAAGTGTTGATGGTCCTTAAACACCTATTTTACCATCAACAATTTACCCTAAAGTCCACCAAAAAGGCATGAAATGTAGTCAAATAGGTTTCAATCTAACCAAATTCCACATGTCCATAGATTTTTATTTGAATGCAGGATTTGGACCAAATTTGGAGAATGAACCCACCAGGAGACGAGCCCACTCACCAGGACCCATTTGGGCCCTAGTGGGGTGGCGCCCGCCACATGGAGAGGCGCAACTTCCCCCCTTTGCCATGTCACTGATCCGTGTGACCACCACAAGGACAAATCTTGGCCCTTGGTCACTAGGTCAGTGGCATCAGAGGGCTCAGGAAGGAGTGGCGTGGATCAAGACCGAATGACGGTTACTTGGACATGCAACCGACCTAACTACCGCCTCTCTGGAGCTCCTGGATGCCGTTGAAGCAATGGCGGTGCATCCAACGGTGAGGGGGGGTGGCGGCCGCCACCTAGGGCAGGCGCCCACCACTAGGGTTTGCCCTAGGTCAGTTGGCTGCCCCCTATAAGTACCCCCCTCACTCCACAACGCTATAAATAGCCCCCTTGAGGCATCACTTCATTCACACAACACACCAACACAAGCAAGCAAGTAGAAGCAAGCAAGTGAGAGCTCAGAGAGCTTAGGCAAGTAGGATAGCTAGTAGAGAGAGTATAGCTCTAGTGCCCTCGCTACAGCGCGGCTCTTAGTTTAGCACAGCTCAGCCCTGACCAATGGCATAGTAGCGTAGAGCTTGCTAAGAGAGAAGCGGGTGCGAGTGACTGGCATCGGAAGTCAGTTGATTTCCCGGCATCTCTGGTCTGGTTTGCTCTCTTGTATCTCAGGTACATTTATCATTATTTTAGTATTACTTTATCAAGTACCTTGAGTGTGACATAATTATCCCTACAGTTCAATTCACTTAGCCACAGTAGTTAATCTCTAATGTGCTTAGTGATTGATCTTTGCCAATAGGTTGCTTAGTTAGTTTAGTGTTTATCTTATTAAGTCAAGTATTTGCTCTAACATCTGCAAGGGTGTCTCTATTCAAAGCTAGGGTAGAGATAGTTAGAATATAATTAAGCGTGGTGCTTAGTTATAGACATACCTTCAGATACAGCTGGACCCCCGGATAGCTGTGGTAGCAAGCAGGTGGTGACAGCCCTGTGCGCCTTGAATTCCACCACGTAGTTGGCCCAGTTTAACAGTAAGGCTCGTTGTGCTAGCGTTCAACCTAAGTCAGTGGTAAAGGCTAGTACGCCTCGGTACTTGATAAGATAGGAATAAAACTTTACTTAACTTGGTTGCTTTATTGACATTTGCCTATCTTGCTTCGTAGTTATCTAGGAGTAGTTAATAGTTATTAGTTAGTTATCTTTAGTTACCCTTAGTTACCCCTTATCTACCTATCCATCCACCTTACCTTACCATCCATTTCATCCTTACCTATCCACCCACATATTCTTTCTAGCCTTTCTTCCCTTCTCTCCTTTTCCCTTTTCTCTTTTCTTCGACTCTCATCCCCTCCTTGACTCGACTCATACACCACCCTAGCCTTCCCTTGGGATCAAATAAATCGACACCTGGTACTCCCAGGTGAAGTGCTACTACGATAGTTCTGTGCGCTTGCAGAATCTCCTCCTGGTAGATTGCATTCTCGCTAGCCAACTCCTACTAGTGTCGGGATTGACAACCCCATTTGACATTAGTAGATGGCTGCTTTAGCTTTGCTCCTTTAGGTATAGTGACCGAACTTGCTACATGCACTTCTGACACCATTGCCAGGAATAGATTTCATAGTCTACTCCTAGTAACAACATTAGCAAGTGCCAACAAGCATTTCTTGGCCGTTGCCAGGGATAGTTGCCTAGCTCTATCTTTAGTGAAGCTAAGAACTACCAACAAGCATTTCTGGCGCCGTTGCCGGGGAAGGCATTCGGTGTATCGGTTGAGTCCGTGTCGAATTTATCTTGGCTTAAGTTCCCGCTTAGCGAATCCCATCTTACCCCATTCTTTCTTTCCTTTGTCCTTCTTATCTTTTTCCTTCATGTTCTTCAACTTCTTTCTTTCTTATCTTGTTCTACCTTCACGATGGCCAACAAGACCTTTCGTGAATTTTCTGCTCCTTCTGCCGCCAATGTAGCGACAGGACCAAACGTCATCGATGCCAACCTCAATTTTGAGTTGAAACTGGCTCTGATCATGATGGTCCAAGCTAGCCCGTTCTGTGGCAAAGCCCATGAGGATGCCAATGCTCATCTCCAACAATTCTTGGAGAATTGCGGCACCTTCACCATTAAGGGGATAACACAAGAAGCCATTCGTCTTCGTCTCTTTCCTTTCTCTTTACTAGGAAAATCCAAGCAATGGTTCTATACCGATCACAACGCTGTAGACACATGGGACAAGTGTTCCAATGCTTTTCTCGCCAAATTCTTTACGATGGGCAAGACGAATGCTCTTCGCAACAAAATCTCCAGCTTTACGCAACAAGCCGAGGAATCTATTCCCGAGGCTTGGGAGAGGTTGCAAGAGTATGTCGCTGCTTGTCCACACCATGGTATGGAGGACCGGCTATTGATCCAGAACTTCTACCATGGCCTAACCCCACTCTCTAGAAGCCATTTGGATGCCGCTGCCGGCGGTGCATTCTTTTCTCTGAATATTGCAGATGCTAAGGCTCTCATAGAGAACATGGTGTCAAACCATGGATGGAATGACGAGAGACTCCAGCCCCGTAAGCGAGGTATGCATTCCCTTAAGGAGGCCGACATGATCGTGGCCAAGATGGACCTGCTGGCAAAGAAGCTGGATAGCTGTGAGAAGATGAACCAACAAGAGAGTGTCCAATCTCTGGAATCCTACATGACTTGTGAAGTCTATGGAGAAACTGGACATTCTGGGAACTATTGCCCCGAGCTACATGAAGATTTGAACTTCATCAACAACAACAACAACGGTTTCCGTCAACAGAATCTAGGATGGAATCAGCCTGCAAACTCTCAAGGTAACAATTCATTCCCCCGCTCTAATTTTCAGAATTCTGATAATTTCTCATTCTTGAAAAATTTAGTTTACTCACAAGGTAGAACTACTGATTTCCTGAATAAGAGATTAATGTCGAATGATAAAACCCTTGAGAATATAAATGCTAAATTGGAAGATTTCTCATCTGCTCTGAAAAATCAATTAAGTTTTAAAAAGATGTTAGAAACCCAATTAGCTCAACTTGCTGCTATCATACCATCTTTTGAACCTGGCAAAATTCCTGCTAAACCTAACATGGAAACTGCAAATATGGTTGAAATAAAATATTTTAACTATTATGAAGATCAAACCATGACTGTTAAAAAGGGTGATCCTGGTAGTCCCATAATTAGATGCTCAATCTTTGGTAAAGTCTTTAAAAATGCCATGTGTGATTTAGGATCGAGTGTGAACATTCTATCTAAAGATTTCTATGAAAACTCGTTCTTTCCACCCATGTCACCCACATCTGCCTATGTTGTGCTAGTTGATCAATCCACTTGCTATGTAGAAGGAATAATTAATGATTTACCTGTTCATATTAGAGGTTCATATGTTCCTACAGATTTCATAATACTAGATATGGGAAATAGGAAAGATGTGCCTCTAATCTTAGGTAGACCCTTCTTGAACATTGTTGATGCTTGCATATATGTGGGGAGTGGTAAAATGCAAATGACATTAGGAGGGAGGAAGGAAATATTCTCCTTTTCCAGTGGTCCCGCATGTGCCACTAACATGCAGGATGCAAAGCCCGTTCGTACCAAGAAGAGGCGCCGAAGAACAAGGTGGAACAGAAAAGAACCACCTCCTCCTGAGTTGTGTAATTCACATAACAAAGGAGAGGTGCCAAAAGAAGAATAACGCGATGAAGTACTTAAAGAAGAAGCACACAAGGAAGAAGATCTTCCCAATATGGATGAAATTCCATGGATCTAAGGTATGGATTTACTTTTTTTCAAATTTCCCTTTTTCAAATAAATGACATATGTCATGCATGTAACTAAAAAAAATCAGTTATCATTAGTTATATGCATAAGTATATGTTAGCTTAGCTAGAACAATAAAATATCATAGGATAGTTTCCCTTTTTACAAAATTAGATAGTTTCCTTTTTAATAAAATGAGAACAAGAGCTCCGACCGAGAAAGATGAAGACCCTTCACCAAGCAAGAAGCCAGCTTGGGGGAGATCCTCGCGCCAATAAGGTATGTTCCAACCTCACTCTTTATATTCGGTTCTTAAATTCTATATCCTTCGAATGCTATATGCTTGCCTAAGTATCCATTCCATGAATAAAATTGATAAAATCTGCTTAAACAAGTTGAAACCTGAATAGGATTTGAAATATGTCAGGCAAATGCTATTGTTATGGTTTGAATAACTGGTCTTATCTACGTTGTAGCTTTTGTGGGTTGCACATGCTTTAACTAAAACCATGCTTAGTGAATAAAGTTGGTAAGAAATGGAGTAATTCTTTAAACTTGCTAAGGTGAAATTAGGACCTAATCTGGAGGATTTCTTTTAAATTTTTTTTTATGAAAACCTTGCTAAAAGTTCCTTCTAGATTTTATCCCATCCCACCACCAGCCAAATATTTGTTAGTCAAAACCACAAAGAGCTTTGTCTGTGTTGAGCTTTGTTAGACCTCATAGATCTTACTAGAGAAGCTTATCATATCTTTTGAATCAAGATTCACACACCCACCATAAATTGCCTACTCTCCACTTTGGAAGTTTGCAACCACCAAATAAATTGCTCATTCTCTACACTGGAGATATGCAATACCTTGCCAAACGTCCCATTGCTAGCCTTATGCTATTCCTACACTGGGAATAAGCATTTCTCCCTCTTCCTCCTTTTCATTTCTAAAATCCTTTCCTATAGATAATCTGAGGGAATCTAGAGCTAAAAAAAAGAGAGATAAAAAAAAGAGAGAGAGAGCAAAGTAGCTCAAGAAAGGACTATGTCCTAAGAAAATGTGAGGACACATCTTTTTTGTCTACAAACTATGTATTGCGGATACATGGGTGTATGCCGAGTCTCTGTGTGATGAGTGATTGTCAACGGAGATGATGCGCAAGTTCTTTGGCTTGTGTTGTGCAGGTGTCGAGCACGGAGACAGTGATCAATGGCGGGTGAAGGTCAAGTTGCGACGTGCCGTGCCGACGGACCGGGCGCGATGAAGGATGGGCGTGCCGTGCGGCGGACGTGCCATGCCGATGTATCGGACGGTGAAGGGCGGACGTGGACTTGGACTGATGGACTGGAGGCCGGAGGATCAGCTGTGGTGGCTGGCAGCCTGCGACAGCGACAAGCGGAGAAGTGCGATCATGTCGGTGGAAGGGGTGCACAGGCGGTGCATCCCCTCTACGACGCCGGTTTGTTGGTAGAGCCCGGGAAAAACCAACGGTGGACGGTTTCCAGGTTTGGGCCTCAAAACCTGGGTGCTGGGTTTCCAGGTTGAGCCACAAAACCTGGGCGTGACGGTTTCCAGGTTGAGCCTCAAAACCTGGGCGTGGGCCGGTTTCCGAGTTTGGGCCTCAAAACTCGGGCGCGGACGGTTTCCGAGTTTGGCCACAAAACTCGGGCTGGAGGCTGGTTTCCCGGTTTGGGCCTCAAAACCGGGGGTTGATGGAAAAGGGCTGGTTTCCCGGTTTGGGCCACAAAACCGGGGGTGCAGAGTGGTGGCGGCACGTGGCGGCGATCTGAAGGTTGCGTGGAGGCGACGCGGAAGACCGTGCGGGCGTGGCCGTCGGATCTACCTACCACCAGCGGGTGGACTAGAATAGCCTTAGGGTTAGGCTGGTCCGCTCTGTAATTAGAGTAGAGAGGGGTAGAGTAGGAAATAGACTTAGGCTAGGTTAGTATAAGTAGTCCAGGGGAGACACCCTCCTCCCTATCTCAATCTAAATCGCAGTTAGAGCTTTCATTTCCTAGGGTTTCCACTCTCCCACATCCCCTGCTTTAGCTAGTTGAGATCCGCAGAGAGACTCCACTCTGTGTACTGTTGATTCGAGGAAGTGAGGCCGTATCCTCACCTTGGAGCACTGATCGATGGCTTGATTTGCGTCCTTGATTCGAGTTCGTGGCTGTGATTTCTGTTTTGCTTGTGTTCTTCGCGGAATCCTTTTTGCTCCACGATTTTCCCGTCGCTTGATCTCTTTGCTCGGTTCATCTTTTGCAATTCCGTTTGAACCAAGTTGTTCTAGATCGTGAGGCACTTCTTTCCACCGAAGGAATCATCCTCTAACCTCACGGTCTAGGAGATCGATCGATTTTTCGTTTCGGGTCACTTTTCTTCCCTTCCCCCGAAATTCTTCGATTCACCGATTTGGAGTTAGGTTCGAGCCATGATCTCTTAGAGATAGCTCACTAACCTCCTTGTGACTTCACTCACCAAGTTTGATCCCTAGAGGATTTGTTTTGGGTGAGTTCTAGTCGAATCGGTGGACGAACAGTGAATTCGCGGGTGACCGGACGCTTCATTCAACGACCGGACGCTGCTACAGTGCGTCCGGTGGTTGAACTCTGTCTGAGTTCTTTTGTTTGACCGGACGCTCTGTTCAATTCGACCGGACGCTCCCTTCAGTCAGTCCGGTCAGAAACAGAGAGGTTCCAGAAACGTTTTTCTGTGACCGGACGCGTCCGATGCCCAGTGACCGGACCCTCTGGTGAGTCCGATCGTTTTTCGGTGTTTCGTTTTGCTCGACCGGACGCTGGTTTTCGGAACTGATCGGACGCGCTGCTCGCACTGTTCCCGTGTTTTTGTCTCATCTGACCGGACGCTCAGTGAACGACCGGACGCATGAGCTCCGTGCGTCCGGTCGCGAACAGAGAGCTCCCAGAGCTGTTTTCTGACGACCGGACGCGTCCGGTCCCTGCTGACCGGACGCAGGCCAGAGTCCGGTCGCTGCAGTTTCGCGCCGTTTCGTTTGCGGCTCGTTCGTCCTTGATCGGATTTGAGTTCCGTCTTTTGAGTTGGCTTTCTAGGGTTGTCTAGTGTCCCGCTGTGCTTCTAGGAAGCATCCACCCTGCATCTAGGGTCGTGGACATTAGCAAGCTCTAGGTTTCGCTTTTGGGGTTGATTTTGGGACAGTGGCATCTAGTTTCCGAAAGGAAATTTTGAAGCTCCCATTCACCCCCCCTCTGGTCGCTTTCGGGTAGCTTCTCGGTCCTTCAATTGGTATCGGAGCGGGTTAAGGATCTTCCACCTTAGCCGGTTCCAGATCCACCGAAGGCGACATGGATCGCGGCGTGGGCAAACCGCCGTTTTTCGATGGGACGAACTATGCGTATTGGAAGATACGTATGTCGGCCTATTTGCAAAGCTTGGGCGCTTCGATCTGGGATATTTGCAACTCCCCTGATTACGTGGTCTTGGCTGCTCGTGTGAATCAACAGCAGATCGATGAGCACGATGCCAATAGCCGAGCCCGTAATGCTCTTTTCTCTTGTTTGAGCATGGGTGAGTTTGATCGCGTTTCTCACCTCGCTACGGCTCGGGAGATCTGGGATACTCTCATGCGTTTTCATGAGGGCACCTCTCAAGTCAAAACCCGACTCTACGAGTCGTTCAAGCGAGAGTATGAGAACTTTAGACATCAACCTGGCGAGAGCATAGAAAGTTTATTCGCTCGCTTTCAGGTGATTGTCAACAGGATGAGGGCTAACAGAGAGCAGTTGCCATTTGACGATCATGAGCGTGCTTTGAAGCTTTTGCACACTCTTGACCGATCGGTGTGGGACTCCAAGGTTCAGGCAATCATCGAATCGCCGAACTATGAGACTCTCACCTGCGACGAGCTCTTCAGTAAGCTCAAGTCCAGTGAGATTGATGCTATGGCGAGGGCTTCTTTTGAAAATCCTTCTCGCCCGTCCAT